>QTSX02002319.1:0-164886 GCA_014839935.2 Entomophthora muscae | reverse complement strand
AGGTTTGGTAGATTCTGTGGTCTCCAACTCCGGACCTTGGTCCTTACTTGGGCAATCTGTATCTTATATTATCAAGTTAGCACCCATTCTATGGTGGGCCCTACCTGCTGGCTTGGCCGCACCTCACCCTGAGCCGCCCAATGCCTCTACCTACAACTGGCTTCATGACACCTACAAGTATATTGGAAGAATTTGGACCAGCCTGGAGGTCACTAAGACTGTTCCTGCTAAATCTTTGGTAGAAGTAAAGGCTGCGTTTGAAGAGCTGTATTCCAATTACTTTGCAAAGGAAGGGACTCCCGCCCAAGGGAACCAAATTTATGCTTGGGATGCTTGGAACTTGTTGGTAGGGTGGGATGAAATCTTGCAACAATTAAAAGAGATAACAAATCCTGAAATTGAGGCGTTGAGAGCACAAGAGGAAAAAAAGCGTTGAAATCATGGCTTGTTGGCGGGATGACAATAAAGTGTTATCCGATAAAATTGCCTTACTGGAGGCAAAGCTCCTTGAAGCTTTGTCCCAGGAAGGTAACAGCAATAAGAGTCAAGAGCAAGATAAATGCAGGGTGGACTGGTTAAGCCTGGATCTGTCACACTTCTGTAACTACATTCCTCAAGTAATGTATCACACTGGTCCTTCCTTGGAGAACTCCTTAGTGTTACATGGAGAAATCTTTGGTCACTGTTGTGAAGTGATTGGTTATAAACTAGCCATCACTATATTCACACATCAATCCATTAAGCTCGGTGAACCAAAGGACAATGGCACTCTTGCCCTGGATGATAACTAGTCCAAACAATTAACTAGGTTGTATTACAAGTTCATATTAAACCATTATCATCTGATCATTAGTTTGATATTGGGCTAAGCAATAGAGGGAATTGGGCTGTAACCAGAGGATCCTGGCATTCTATTGACTCTCATTAATCCCCTTCTCTACTATATAACTCTCTCCTTGATTGATTAAATAAAGATCAAATTACATAAACTTATAATTATTATACACATTAGGCTGAAAGATTTATCTTAGCTTAATCTTTAGTAACACATAAGGTTGTAGTTGAGTTAAGCGTTATCAGTTATCAACCAACCAATAGCCAAAGTTACGGCAGTCACCATAGTGCCTCCTATCTGGAACCTTGAATCTGCCCTAGACTAGTCATGCCTGGATCTGAAGAGATTCAGATTCTCCTAGCCAACCTTAGTCTTGTCCCCTTGTATGTGCAGAAGAATCAGCTTTTGGGACATTTCATATTATAAGAACATACCAACTTGCTCCAAGCCCTACCCTTTTCTGGACTTGATGTTTTAGAACTTCCTGTAATACAACCCTTGGCCTTGACCTTGGTCCTCTAAGACTCGTTGGTTGGCTTCACTGCCATTGGTGGTGTTCTATCCCAAATAGAAGATAATGAAATATACCAATCCATTGGCTACTGCTCCAGAACCCTCAACTGTCATGAATGCAACTACCTCTTCACTGAAAGGAAATGCTTGGCTGTGATCTACTAATACCAGAAGTTTATAGTATACTTGTATGGTGTACACTTCACTGTTGTTACAGACCATGCTTTTCTTCAGTGGCTGAAGACATTGAAGGACCCAGGATAAAGGCTTGATTGCTGGGCTGTTAAATTGCAAGCCTTTGACTATGACATAGTGCATTGTGCTGGTGCCGTCCACCAGAATTCAAAATCTCTCTCACAGTTGCCTAACATTGCCCTTGAATCCTCTATTGCTAATGAGCTTTATGGCAAACTACTAGTTGATTAATCTTTGTGGAGAGAAGAGCCCACCAAAATCCAAAATGTCTTTATGAAGATTTCTGTGGACACCAAGTTTAAATTTTTTACCTCTTTGAGCTCTACAAGAACAACTGGTTGCCATATATATGCCCCTTGCTCAAAACAGACTCTGTAGTTGCTTCACAAAAAGCTACAGGACATGTAGGAATACAGAAGACCCTTTCTCAGTTACAGAAGCATTGCTACTGGAAACCATGCTTGCCTTCTGAGTTTCAGGAGAAGTGCATCATCCACATTGAAGGAGAGGTGATTCAGTTCATCAGTATGAAGCTTGGATTGATCATTACCTCTACTGACTTCCAAGTTGCCTTTGATGAACTGAAGAAAACAATGATGTGGATCTCTTTCTTGTATTTTATCCTCTTCAAGACCTCTGTTAAGCATAACATCATCATCCTCACAGACATGGATTCTGTACTGTCTCAACAAGAAGAGAATAGCTTGAATGCTCCATTATTTATTGCTCTGAAGTTCCAAACTTCTATCAAAAAATCTATCCTGTGATTGGAAGAGAAAGCTCTCTACTGAAGTGGATCCAGATGAGAAGATTTCCCTATACTATTCTAGCAACACAACAAAAAATGAAGACTGCCTCTCAAGACTGTCAGTCATTGCCCTTGTTGCTTTCATACATGATGAGATACACTTTAACCCACTGACTGACCTGTCTTTGTGGGGGGAGGAGATAACCATAGTATATTATGCTTTAGAGAACTCTTTTGTGATTGCAAATGTAAAGGATGATTGTCTATTAACAGAATACAAGTACCTATGGATAGCTAACATATGCTCCTCCCTGCAACTGAACTCAGTGATTGTTGATCAAGGACCCACAGGACGTGTTTCCATATAGAGAGCGCTATCCCAACAGGATCACTATCAGGAATTGATGACCTCCCACAACAATGAGACCACAAATGCATGTAATGAAATGCTCTATTACCCTGCCATTATACTTAACATTAGGTACTGAAGAACTGCTGACAAGCCACCCTTTCAACTCTTCCATTGACGTCCACCTGACTTACCTTGCTGCCTACTCTTCCTGATGTATGCTAGACCTTCTGTCACCCCAGAAGACTACCTCCAGAAGTTGCCCCAGACCTCAACCAATATAGAGGCTGAAGCCTATCATTCCAAGTTAAACATCAAGAAGAAGGATATAGACTGCACTTCCAATAGCTATTCAACCCTGTCCTTGTACAAGGTGGATGATGATGTATACTTTTATAGTAATAGAGGGTATGGATGTGAAAACACACTTGTCATACTATGGCAAGGGCCTATTAAGGCCAACCAGAAAATGGATCCTGAGAACTACACTAAGTATCTAATTACTGGTCACTTGATTACTAGAGTACACACTCAATACATGTGTACTGCTCCTAGTACTCATGAGTAAACCCCCTTTAGTTGTAAGGGATTCCATACCTTACACAAATATAAAACCAAACTTAAGGACTCTGGGTGAAATTCAAGAGCCAAAACTGCATTTTTTAAATGCAAATTTAAAAACCAAGGATAGTAACAAAACAATTAATTCAATTGTTTCAAAAACACATTTGAAATTGATAAATAAATGTGTTTTAATCAAAAACAAACGCAAAAACAAAAGCAAGCATAAAAACCAAGAACAACATATAAATTCCACTTCAAATTCGGATTTTAAGGCTTTGGACAACAATTACAACAACAAGAATAACAATTCAGCATAATATTGGCTCCAATAATTACAAAACAGCCAATTAATCTAAATTTAAATGAAAAAACTGTTCAAAACAGACATTCAGAGACCTAGGAAGCCAATCAAACCCAGTAAACCAACCAAGCCAAAGAAATACTTCACATCCAACCCCAGATATTATCCCCAACCATAGTGAGGTACAATACTGCATTTAATATCCCAACATGCCTCTTCTTGCATTGCAGGCTGCAGCCTGCTGCAGTCCTGCAAAGCAATCCTTCTAAAATAACTCTTACAGTATTACCTAGTAACCACAATGTTCCCTTCCCCACTTGAGGTCAGTATTTAAACTGGCAAATTCTTCCCTTCCAAATTTCTCCAACAATTTCTCTTATTCTTATCAACCAATAAATCTATAGTTTCAACCTCTTAACACTTGATTAGTAGATTCTAAAGGTTCCCTCTTCAACAGCATGAAGTTCATATTTCTTGTATGGACGTTTTTGTGTTAATTAGTTATGGACAAGCCAATTTGAACTTCAAAACCCCTGAACCAACTCCTACAGACAAATTATAAGACTCAATTTGGTATTTTTTTGGACCACATTGCCGCCATGTCCCTTACATAGAAACAGCTTGATTCCCACATATTATCCACCCCAAGGCCCCCTGGTTGGTCTTGGGGTACACCAGCATCTATTAACTTCTAAACCACTTAACTCTCTTCTTGGGAAGATTCCGCTTATTTGGTCACCTTCTACACATTTTAATGATAGGGATTCCAGTAGGGTTCACTCTAGTCAAATTCAACTTGGGGGTTCTCCTTCATTCAATAGGAGAGAGACTTCCCAATGAGTGGATCCCTGACATTTGGACAACAATCCGGAAAAAGAAAACCTAATGAAAAAACACCATGGGTTATTGTCCACATTGCAGAAAGAAAAGGAATAAGGCAATTTATGAAAAAAGGCTTTATTGGAACTTGCAGTGATTTCCAAACACTGCCTTCAAGTGACAATTCATTGTGAGAAGAACCATAAAGGTTTCTTGTACTCCTCAGTGTAGTCCTCTTTGAAGTGCCACAGACAGAAGATAGGATAATTTGGATACTTGTCCCAAGCCTGCACCCAATTGAGACTCCAGCTGGATTATTGATCTTTGCTCCTGTGAGGTTTGGATTCTCCTGACCAAGAGTTCAGCTGTTTTCTGGCTTTTATTCTGGACCTTCTCCTCCTTGGCCAATCTGGCAGCTTTACTTGCAATTTATCTGGCCTTAATGGTGGATGCTCTTGAATCTCCGGAAGGATTGTTGTGGTTATCTAACTTGTGCAATCCCTGAGTGCAGTGCTCTCTATTTATACCCTTGCCCATTCTAGTGGTGGGAAATATTGTAAATTAGACTGCATGAATAGACTGGTCACGGCTATCAGTGGAATTAATCCTTATAATCAAGGCTAATTTGGTTTGCACCCAAATCCATCAGATGCAACAGATCTGCATTCCTGATTGTAATTTGAATGTTAAAATGATTTGGCCAACCTTTAACATCCAAATGGATTGAGTTTGGGAACTGCAAGCGGCTTCCATAATTGGTAGCTGCAGCCACTCTGGGATAACACACATCCACTATTCCCTGCCAGATTTTCCAGATCTTCCCTAGATAGAAAGAATGTGGATGAGAGATCCTGGTGGACATCAGAAGATGTTGTAATATTTTTGACAATGGTGCAGGTGTTAATAACACTCTTGAAGCCATTGTACAGCCTTTTCAGTATATAAACTTCCCTTTTTTTCTCCCAATAAAAGACGCTTTTAAACATTATCTACTTACTTTTACACTCTACTTATTTGTTACCTTAGATTTAAAAGATAAAGACTTTAGAGTCTTTAAGACTTGTATTAATTTGTGTATAGGCCTGAAACCATACTCTTCAAACCTAGCACTATAGATGTTAATCCCCAATACGTTCAAGGCCAAATATACAACAATCATACTTGGGGATTGATATGATGGGACCACTGAACATGGTTTTCATGTCTCCAATTTGGGTGGGAAAAGTTTTGCCTCTTGAGTGACTAGTGTGCTTCTGTTGTCTGCCATGATGTCCCTCTTGATATTGATGCGGCCTGTAGATAGTTTCATGAGGTTGGCAAATTTCTTGCTGATGAGAAGTTGGTCTGCTCCCGTGTCAAATAGTGTAGTGCCCTGATATCTGGAAAAACAGAAAGGATAAGTGTGGAGTTTATTTTCAGTTTGGGAAGCAAACAGTAGAGGGTTGCTGGAGGGTACTTGGATCATGATTATTGAATCCACTTCTTGGTCTCTGTACAAGTCTTGTAGGTTGGGGAGGGCGGCTTGCCTAAGCACTTCCCTGAGCTTTTCCCTCCTTGTTGGTATCTTTGGTGCTTGCCTGGTTGGCCTGTGCAGTGAAATTCCTAGTTTGAGTATAGGTTTTGTTGGCTAAATTATGTTGTTTTTTTTGGTTGAGGGTCCTTCTTGGCTGTAGGACTCTCCTTGCGCTTGTTGGTTGTATGTAGATTGTCAGATTTTTGAGCTGTGTGTTTTCCCTCCAAGAACACATCTTCAAGGTTCTTGCAGAGGGTCATGTCAAACTGACGTCTAATGTGCATGGGGAGGCCATTGTAGAAGTCCAAACACGGCCCAGGTTCATCAAAGTTGATGATGCTGGGCGCTTGGTCACATAGGTCTTTGTATGCAGCAATGTACTCCTTGATGGTTCCTGTCATTTTGAAAGTTCTGAGTTCTGTCATGATATCCACATTGGAGTCCTTTATGACAAACATTTCAGAGAAAGCAGCTTTGAACATGTCCCAGTCTTGCTGTGATTAGGATGTTGGTCAAACCACTTGCTCACAAAACGTGAGGCAGCCCCAGTAATACATAGGTAGGGTTGCATCATCCCCAAAAATAGACAATTGCAGAAAATGCTGTAATTGCCCTTCCCTGTTGACTTCTTTTGGATTCTCCTACGCTGGGGGAATCCAAAATTTCATAAAAAAGAAGGCCTCAGAAGGCCTTCTGTTTTCCAGATGGGCCAGAAAAAAAGATAAATAATTAAAATAAAAAACTATTTTTTGGACAAATTAAATTTTGAATTTATATTTTTTTAATTTTTTAAAGAAAAAAGATAATTTTATTTTCCAAAAAAAATCCAGAAATTTAATTACCAGATGTGCTCTTTTATGAAACAATTTCAAGAGAATCTTCTCAAAGAAGATTTTTTCACTTATTTTCTAGAATTTGGACAGGTGGCTCCTTTTTAGAAAAGAAGCCATTTGTCCAAAGTTTGACGCATCCCTACACATAAGGCAATTTGCAAGCCCAGAGTTTACAGGGGTAGCCTACAAGTGTAAGCTTATTTTGTGTGCTTTGGATCCAGAAGTTGGTTTTTGTGGCATAGTCCTGAGAACGTCTCAATTTCTGCTGAACATAGGCGTTAGAATACAATGTTGGGTATTTCTGCCATTTCAGGAATGAGAAGTGGGTTCAGGATCCTGTGAGTGCTGAGGAAGCTGTACTGTTTGGTTGGTACAAGGACATTGTTGAAGAAAACAACCCCTTCTGGGACATCCTTTCCTTCTTTTTAATGTCTTTACCTGGTTGGGAGTGCCATCTGCTGGGTTCTTTTCTTTGAAGGAATTTTTCCTTTAAGTTGTGTAGGTGTGGATAACCTACCTGTGCTACCACTGTCAATTATATACTTCTGGAAAGTATATAAAACAAAATAAAGGGGGAAATTAAGAAGATAACAATACTTTATTAGATATAAATATAGGGTATTATATAGTATCATGGGAAGCCACATATTGTCTATGTACACCATGGTAGTCATGGGGCTTTGCCAATTGATTGTTCCTCTTAAGTCACAAGGCTTGTCAAGCTGTGTTCTGCTTAGGATTCAAAAATTTTGATCCCTGTAATGAATGGCCAAATAATAGTAGTGTCACCAACTTAATGATTAGTTGGGTAATCATTTGGCAAGTCCCTTGAGGAATTAGTTTCCTGAGAGAGAGAAATTCTAGATTTTGAAACATTTGAATGATGGAATAGAAAGCCAGGATAGTTATCAAACAATCTGCAGCCACTTGGATTGGGTGATACATACAAGTGAATATCTCTATTATTTCACTTTTAGAATAATAAATTTGAAATCTTCAAGCCAGCCATCCTTTACTTAAACTAACATTTATTTATCTTTTTCAATTCAATTTTTTAAAACTGAGCAAACCCTCTTTTTTTATTGGTAAATTCAATTTTCAACAGAGTTTAAACATCCATCATATAAAAGGATCTTAAACAACTGCTGCTTTTGTTCTAATTTTAATCCACCCATTTTAGAGTCAGGTAATATATAAAGATAAACCTTTTTGATATGGCTGTATGAGGTTAGCCAATAATTTAAAGTCCAAATAATCAAATAAAAATTTATTAAAGTTTGAGTGGCTTATATTTCAGTTCAACATGATTTAGACTACTGTCAAGATTTTGTGGTCTTGAGGAAATATCTTTATTATTCATTATAGTAGGGATGTTAATATAGATTGTATGAGGACAATATTTGCTACCAATTAGGTCTAGGCGTGGCTACAACCTGGCAGTGTTCCAAGTTTATAGGAGAAATACACTGTTCTGCAAATAGACAGCAGCAAGCTCTACTTGAATTCTTCTGACTATTAGGTGTTAGCTGGTAGTGATACAACAATAGAGATCTTCAATCTTTATCTTTAAGGGTGATAATTTTGCTTGATCTCTAGTCAAGAGAGCACCTTATATAGGGTGGATAAGCCCTCTTGCCAGATTTTTATCTGACGCTTCCAACTCTTACTAGTCAGTATATCTGTTCCCCAGACTGCTAGTTTCAGCCCCTAGAGTTTGGCAGTCATGCTAGTCTGACATGGAACTTAAATATATTACCGGCCTCAGCTTATTGTGATGATGTCTTGGCAGTATCCTGTTTTTAATCATAATTATGCAAGTTTAGCTCCCTGTCAATTGGGTTTTTGCATTATGCAGTATTTTTCTGAATGATCTTCTATATTAATTGTAGGTTTCAATTTGTCTTCAGGCACAAATGTTTGGCATTAGCATGTCTTGCATTATTTGGGAACCCTCAGTCTTATTGGTTAGGTTTGATCCAATGAGAAGACCATTATTGGATCAGGATCAATCTCTGGAGTAGTAATAAGAATACTGATTACCCAAGGCCAGGAACAAGATCATCTGATACTTCTTTAAGCTTGCCAGCTCTTTGACAATTGGCCGTCTTAACCAATCAGTCAGGGGAATGATTTTCAAGTCTACCATATTATTCAAAGTCCTGACAACCACACTCCACTGAATTCAATATGTGTACTTTCAAAGATAAATGTGAGGGATTGAATGTAAGAATGATTCAAATTGAGCTTTTGGCTTGATTATCAACTTTTAAAATTAAATTTACATAAAAACAAATTCAGTTAAACTCCTTACAGCTTGAGCCCACTTGAGGTGATATTTCAAACAAACAGACATATTACTTTTATATATCAATTGGCAAATCACTTGTGAAATTACTTCCCTGAGAGGAAGTAGATGTAGATGTTGTGAAATCTCCCCCTGGGGTTCTAGAAAGTGGAGCCTTAGGAATTTTCTTGAGAATGCCGGGGATTTGAGCCTGATATTGATCCAGTTTTGTATTGGGACAGGTAATTTTGAGTTATGTTGTTCAGTCCTTGCCTTGCATAGGTGGATTTAATTGTGGTGCACACGTTTCAAACCAGTGTGGGCACAAATTCCTTTGATGAGGTAGGTATTGTTAGGCTTGACCTCCATGACAACTCCTGGTCCACTTGACCCTAGTTCCAGCTTATGCAGATTTTGGTTGACAACCCAGATCTCATCTCCTACTTAGGATTTTTTCTCTTTGAGTGGTATTACTTCCCTTTCAACTCTTTCTTTTATCTTTGGCTTCCTTGCCTTGTCTGGCTTGTTATACAGCAGGATCATTGTACCAGGGAGCTTTTTAGATACAAATAGGTGTGATCCCAGAGTGATCCTACAAGGGTCAGGTTGTGCCCATGGACAAGTTCATACAGGATTTTGCCTGCATTGCGGTTGACACAGGTACAACATATCATTAACACTGTTAGTAGTATATCAGCCCAGAGGTGTGGGTCATTAGCAGATAGTTTACTCAGTGCTTTTACAAGAGAGCCATTTAATCTTTTCACTCTCCCAGTTTCTTGTTGGTGATAAGGTCTGGCAACTGTGTGCTTAATTCCATTTTTAGCAAGGTAGATGTTGGTGTCAATGGTTTTAAGTTTTATTGCTCTTTCTGTGATTAGGAGTCTAGGCTTTCTGAACTTGGCTATGATTTCCTTGCCAATAAATCATCTCATATTGTTTAATTTGTGCTCTTTTGTTACTTGCACTACAGGCAGCCTAGTTGCATAGTCAATGGCTGTGATTATGTATTTTTTACTTTTTTATCTCCAGGCATGGGCCCCACAATGTCCAATGTCCATACCTTGAATGGTTGGGTGATTGATACTGGTGTCACTAATTTTGGGGGTACCTTGGAGAAGGTGTACTTTTCACATACTTTGCATTGTTTGAGTATCTCTTTGATGTCTTCTAGTATGTTGGGCCACCAGTAGCATGTCTTTAGGTATTCATGAAGTTTTTTAATATGTGTGTGGCCCAAATATCTGTTGTAGCAAAAAATTGTATCAATTTTTTTTGTGTTGACTGTATGTAGGGCACTGTATTTTTTCTTGGTAATATGCAGTGTGGAGTGGAATATACATTTTTGAACAGATGTTTGTTCTTAAGGACTTTCTCTTGGACGTCTATTGGTGTACCAGGTGAAAACCCCTCTTGGAGATTCCCCATTGTCAAAACAGCAGGCTCAACCCGCCAAAAAGGTTTTGATTAAGCAGGTTTGTGACCCACAACTCAATTACACGGTCACTTGAAGCCAGACTAGGAAGTCAACTCAAATTTTCAAATCCAACAACATGAACAGATGATGATCCTTTATGGTGGATACCTTGTTTTGGCGCTTGACTCATTACCAGGAATAAGCCACCCCCTTCACCAT
Organism: Entomophthora muscae; assembly: GCA_014839935.2. NCBI lineage: Eukaryota > Fungi > Entomophthoromycota > Entomophthoromycetes > Entomophthorales > Entomophthoraceae > Entomophthora > Entomophthora muscae. The sequence goes on along the minus strand of QTSX02002319.1, from coordinate 154,296 downwards.
CCCATTGTGTGATCAACCCTATCATATTTCTATTATCCATGACTTACATTAACTATATAATCATTATCTCTCAATAAAGAATTTATCTAGTTTCTAAATATTTCCCCCTTGTAACTTGGCTAAAGCAGCACAGTTACAGCACCATGATTAACATGGGCCGATCAGGGTCCTTTATGTTAATGCAGAGTAAATGATTACAGTATAGACTTGATAGGGTGTCTGCATTTAATAGCTCCTTGCCTGGTTTATATTAAATTATCATTGGATACCTTTGTATGAAGCTCATTCATTCAGCTTATTGTCTAGATAGGTGTTGTTGCGGTTTAAAGAATACCAATAGCTTGTGTTTGGTTAGCACTTTGAATATTTTTTGCACTTTTAAAATACCAATGCCACTTCTTTAAGAAGTAAACAATAGCTATCAATTCCTTATAATTAATTGGGTACTTTTTTCACTTTCAGAAAGCTTTCTTGATTCATAGGCTACAGAGAAGAAGTCCTTTTTGTGATTTGAATCCTAAGTACTTCTCCTCTTGCGTAATCTGAGGCATCTGTCTCTAATTTGTAGATCCCTTCTTGATTGGGATACTGTAGGATGGGGGTTGTGATCATTTTATGTCTTTTAGTTGTCAGAAATACTGCTCTCTTAGTGGTGTTTACACCTTTTTTGTTTTGTCAGTGATTGCAGACAGGGGGCCAGTTAGGGCTCACTAATCCAGAAATGACCTTCTTATATAAGCAACCATCCCAAAGAACATCCATAGTTCACTATTGTTATGTGGTTCTGGCATGTCTCTGATGACTCTTACATTTTATGGGTTAGGTTTAACATTATCTCCACTAATGATGTGTCCTAGGAACAGGAGCTCAGTTAAGAAGAATTCACATTTGGATGGTTTGGCAACCAGTTAGTTGTCCTGAAGGGTGTTGAGTACTATATACACGTCCTTCCAGGCTTGCTCTTTGTTGGCTCTAGAGATGATTATGTCATCTAGGTAGACTATGGCTCTTTTCCTAATATGGTCCTTGTACACCTTATTCATAAAGGTCACAAAGGTACTGGAGACATTTTCATACGGAAATTAAGAACTAAACATTCAAATGACCTGTATTTGGTTCTGAATGCTGTCTTCAGGATTAACACAGATTTGATGGTATCTTGCAGTTAAGTTAATATTTGTGAAAAACAGTAATACTTCTAAAGCATCAAAGAGCTTGTCAATCAGAGACAGGGGATACCTTTCTTAATTGTGACTTCATTAAGAGCTCTGTAGTCAGTAACAACGCACAAACCTCCATCCTTTGGGAAAGTGCCTAAAGTTTAATTGCAGAGATCAAAATCTCAAATTAACATATTTTTTATCTCTGCACTTTTTTTAAATAAAAAATTTGTTGTAAAATTGAATATTTTCTTAAATTTGACTTTTTTAAATGTTTTTACTAGTAGCTAAAATCAAAAAAACCAAGTTTGAAGTCCCCAAATTGATGCAATTTAAAGCACACCTTAATTTAATTTGAGATTTAAAGTATAATTTATTTATCCCTTTGAATATAGAGGCAAAATCAAAAGTGCAAAAATTAAATTGCAAAAAAATCTGCAATTTAATATTTGACACATCAAAATTAAACAAAAAATTAAATTTAAATTTTTTCTATATGTAAAAAAAAGAAATCAAGAGCTAAAAAAAGATTTTAAAACTTTAGGAAAATTTTTCAATTTGTTCTGTTTAAATATAAATATAAATTATTATAAGTCCTTTATTTTTAAAGAATAAAATTTTATCTCTTAAAAATCTATCTAAAAATTTACACATAGTTTCTTAATGGGTGCAGAAACCAAAAAGTAGTCAAATCAAAATCCAAAAAGGTACCAAAAAACTAGGTCCAATTAATATTAAACTTTTTCAAAAATTAATATTTTATTCATCATATTTTATTAAGTTCCTCAATAAAAAGTGAGGAAATCAAAAATTGACTTTTTAAATTTAGTCACACTTTCTATAATATTATAAAAAGTTAAATAACTAATAAAAACTTTTGAAATTTCTCATATAGATTCTTTAAGACCAGATATTTATATATACATATATATAATGAAATATTTTTGTAGCATTTTTTTATTGCAATATTCAAAATTGGTGTTTTTTGGAGGTGATTCAAAAAAAAGTAAATTAATATAATATTGTACTCTATTTTTCAAACTGTTGAGATAAACATATATTGGTCAGTTTAGAATGCATAGGTTCAGTCACAAAAAATTCAACTGGAACCAGTTGAAGGTCAATTCACTAAATACAACTTCCATTTATCTTTAGCCAGAAATCAAAAACAGTCAATCATACAAAAAAAATCAAATAACAAATTCCAAAAATGAGACAGCAAACACATGCAACTCAAATTCATAATGCACACAATCCAGTCACTTGCTGAAGCATTCTACATCAAATTTGATAATGCTTGTGTGGAAAATAAGATACAAACAGATAGTGCATGAGATGCAGTCACAAAAGTGATGAACTCAAACATGAAACAACTCATTTTTTGAAAATATGTATTATTTTTGGGACTCAAATTGGAAATAGTGGATTTCAGTAGCAAATTTACCAAAATCTATTCAGGGAACTACAGCATTATTTTCAATTTACACACTTCTAAATTTGGCCATTTATGTATGAGAGAATATCTCAAAAAAGGAACACACATAAATAAAGTTAATTTTCTAGAAATTCTTTGCTTTTCTGTTTTTAATAGAATCTTCATTGGTTTTTGTTATTATGAGTTTTTCATGTGAATATAACTTTGACGTTGTTGAGGAGCAGTACCAGGAGCTACTCCAAGCTCAGGCTGCTGATCAAGGGGGCACAATCACTGTCTTTCACTTCTATACCTAATTCAATGCTATTTGTGAGGAGAGTAAGTTATATGTGTCACCAGCCACATCCATGGGTGGCTTTTCTGATAGCCAGTATGTTGCTTCCCAATATCAGGTCCAACCAGCACCTGTGCCACATTCTGGAGACTGGGCAACTGTGGCCCCCTCCAATCCAGCCATCACTTGAGAGTTTGGGCCAATCAGAGCAAGCCCTTCCTAATACAGGTCCCCTTAATCCTCAAGCACCCCAAAGACGTCAAATCATAACAAATGAGGTAGTAGAGGAGATTGTGAGCCTCAAACAGAGGGGAGTAAATTTTACCAAAATAGCCACTCAGCATCAATTTACTGAGGCAGTGATTAAGCAAGAGTTCTGACCCTTTTTAAGAGAGGTGGTACCAAGCTGGCCAAGAAGCCAAAGAAGCAGGTTGCCTCTCAAATCAAGGAGGTGTACCCCATCATGCTTGACCTTCTGCAACGTGACCCATACCTCCAATTGACTGAGGTCTGATGCCTACTTGGGCTCCAGGGCTTATTCATTGCCAGCCGCATAGCACAGCTCTGGATGCATGGGCTTGTCGTGAATAACAGCATTCACTATGTTTTGATTTTGCCTTTGGTGGGCCATTTCAAAGACAAATCTCTTGCTTTTGCTTTCAACTCTTGAAATGAACTGGCTTCTGCTTCAGAAAAATGATTGTTTGGTTTCCTGACTCTGTGCAACTCACTTGCCCCACTTATGCTTGTGGCAAGTGATCCTACCATCCTGTTAGTGCTTTGTGGTCTTCTCAACCACTATATATTCCATTTCCATGTTCACCAATAAAATTAAGTTCTATTCACATTTTTGTTTTTGTGTCTTCTGTACTTCTGCGCCTCTCTCTAGCCACGCCTAGCAGAGATTTTTCATCCAGGGCCGCAAGGTAAACACAATTGCCTTCCCTATCATCTAACCAAGACTTAGTACAAATCCAATCCTAAGGTTAGGATTTTCCGTTGTGTGTCTGTGCCAAGCCACAGAACACAACAAAAATGGTGCTCACTACAGGGGCTGTAAGCCCCTTGGTTATCCCTTTTGCATCTACGTTTTCAGGTCCCTTGCCTCCATCTATTTGGGAGTCAACCTTGCCTGAAATTACCAGCCCTCCTATTGAGGAAGACATTGCCAATCTGCCTATTGTTCCTACTGTACTGAACCTTGGGAATGGTCCCCGCCTAGTTGCTTACCCTATGGGTACCCCTGACTTGGAACAAGTCATGGCAGTAGCCCTTGGGATAGCTCAGGACGGGGCCATCCCTCGCCTTCAGCTACAGTTTAGCCGTGCCAAATACTATAAGTTAATTGTGGCCCCTCAGTTTCCACAACATCTCCTCTCAGCGGCTGGCTCCGCTGATCATCTGCTGTCATCTTTTGTACAGCCTGCCTTGGCCCACCTCCAGATGGTGTTGGGACTCCACGTTCAAGAAATCTTGTCTCTACAAGCAGCTGTTACCCATCATTGGGACCAGTTTGCCGCCTATCAACAATGGATTCATTCCCTGTTCTCCCTGATATCCAACAATCAGCGTGATTTGGTCACCTCTCAAAAATGTTTGTCAATTCCATTGAGCAAATGCGCCAGTCCATCCCTGAGTACGTTAGGGAGCAACTACATGAGTTTCACTAGTTAGAACAACCCTGGCAAACTCAAGTGGACTCCACCCTAAACGCTTACCTTACCAACTTTGAACGCCTAGTGCAACAGCTCAATGCATTCAGTGCCTATTCCTTTGAGCAACTGCAACAGGTAGCAGACCTTGCCGCACAAGGCCTAAATGAACTCAGTGCGGAATTTGATCAAGAGAGAGCTACCACTGCTGCTGCCATAGCCAAACTTCAGAGTCAGGTGAATGAGCTGTCTACTCCCAAACCTGATGCCCCACCTTCTCCTCCTGCTGATGATCTGGTGGACAGAGAGCAGAGGATCTGGGAGGCCATCCAAGAATTATGTGCTTCCACTTGTAGCCAAGGACGTCCAACTGAAATGCCTCAACCCGACCCCCAGGTTCTTGCGCTGACTGCTCAGGTCGCTGAACTACAGCAAGAAGTTGCTGCTTTGCGTGAGGTAGTGACGGCTGCTGCTAGCCCACTTGGGGTTAACTAGGAGGATGGCTGTTGTCCTGGTTTAGCAGGGGCTTCTTGAATCCACTGTGCCAGGGAGTTGATTTCCCTAGCTAATGAGGTGGACCATTTTGAAACAAGACCAGACTGAGTTGGACAGAGACGTACAGGAGATGAGTGAGCTGATCAATTCAGTAAACAACAGATTCACCCCCTGCCTATCAGTGGGGCCATCCCTTACTTTGCAGCTGGCTGAGCTCTTCACTGTTGTCACTACCCAAGGACAACGCCTAGATGTTACCAAACAACAGACCACTCTGGCCAACACTATGGGTGCCAGAACTACCAAGACTCTGACAACCCTTGAAGAAAGTGTTTGACAACTATGGGCTAGACAACTCCCCTCCAAATCTGAAGCTGAGTTCTCCCTGCGCATAAATGTACTCAATAGCAGCAATGGTGGTTCAGCTCCCAAGGCACACTTCAAGCCTACTTTTAAGCAAGTCTTTGATCCCAAAACCTCAACTATTGTAGCTTTCTTAACTATTTATGAGACTGCCATGAGACGAGCATCAGATGAGGTTAAGAAGGAACACATTCTGACCTGTTTAGACCCAACTTGCCAAGAGGTGGTGGTGCCTGAGCTACCCACCATTGAGACTTGGAAAGACATGAAACAACTCCTGATTAATAATTTTGGTGGTGATCTTAGCCTGGAGGTGAAAAAGGATGCCTTCATGCACATATCTTTCAAGACCAAAGAGACGTTAGCCAAATTAGCAGACAGATTTTACATGGAGGGACAACAGTTAATAACAAGCAGACAATTGACGGCGCATGAAGAGTATATGGCCTGCGCCCAAACCCTCAAGGTGAATCAACTCCTATGCCTTCATTTCAAGGCCCACAAGGCTATGCTGTCCTCCATGAAAAGTATAAATACACTGCTACAAGATATACATCTTACCCATTCTGGGGCATTGGTTTGGGAGAGTCATGCCGCTTCCAACTCTGGCTCCTCTTCTTGCGGTCCTTGTATCCTCACCATGAACTCTCAAAATCCTCCTCAATGTCAGGGTTGCCACAACTGCGGTCAGATAGGCCACCACTCTCGCGTCTGCACCAATCTGCGGGTTGAAGGAGCTGATCTCAAGGATTTGTCGGGAAAAGAACAGTCAACCTAGAGGCAGAGACGCTCTTGGTTGACAATTCTTCCCAGTCTCCTCCTACACCTCCGCCTGCTACTGACTCTGATCCTGCTGATGATGAGGCTTCTCCTATCCTCCTTCTGTTCCATGACTTTTCTGATGATTCTGATGTGGATGAATCTGATGTTGAAGACCATGATGCATAAAGGTATTCTGTTCTTGTTGTTCCTGAGACTATTGCAGTTCCCTACAAGCTACAATCTGGGAATACTACAACTACCTCCAAGCCCTCATCTGAGGCCAAAGCAATTGTCTCCTGCCCCTATCTTACTCAGGCAAAACGGTCCCCTGTATTAGTGGAATCATCAGAAGAAGCCACTGAAGTTGTAGACGCCGTTTTCAAGAATGTATCTGTCTCACTCCCTCTCTAAACTGTATATAAGGAGTTCCCAGGACTAAGATGCATGATTGAGAAATGGGACAAGGAATTAGCTGAGGCACAGGATATCTTGGCTGTTCTGCCACCCTTTGGAGCCACCACCACCCGGGTAAAGATATCTATCCAAAAAGTAAAGATCAAAGCTGTCCTGGACACCGGTTCTCCTGTCAACGTTGTTTCTTCTAAACTGGTGAAGAAACTTAAGCTGGCCCCTGATATCAACTATCATCAATCCTATGGCGCTGCTGGTCTCTCCATGACTTGCGCCATTGGTGCGTACTCTGCCTTACCAATGCAATTTGGTAAACTCCTGTTGGCTGCGCCGGCTGTTGTTCTAGAAAATGAGAGCTATGACCTTTTGGTTGGTACCCAGTTTCTTCAGGAATATAATGGGATCATCAACCTAAAGGATGTTTATCTTTCTATCCTAGGGTACAAAAGTCCCTCTGATCTTTGAGGAGCCCATCAAAGTTCCTTGTAAACGTTTGAAGACATGTACTCTGGAGTACCCCACTGGGATTTTTGCCCTGAAATACTGAACCCATTCCACCAACATGAAGTGTCCTCCCATGGCTTGTCTGGCAACTGAGGGAATCCCTCTCATGGCCATGTCTGCTATCACCATCCCCCAGGCTCTCAGGCTATCATAGACTCCCAGATATCATATGAACTACCTGACTGGACTTTCTTAGAGCTGTACTCCCCTCCTTTGCTGGGACATAACAAGCCTGACCTTTGTCATGGAATTCTGGACTTTTCCCACAAGGATCCTGTTCAATTACTAGTTGCCAACCTTACCGCGCTTCCTATGACTGTATCAAGAGGACAGGTTGTTGGTTATGGAAAGTTGTTAAATGCTCCTGACTTCTTGTCTTCACACCCTTTTGGAACATTTCAAGACTTTAACCTACCCAAAGACAAGCCTCAAGTCCTATCTCTGTTCACAGCCCAAGACTTCCCTCAGTTGTCCCCGTTACAACAGAAGGAGATGCTTGATTTACTAGACCAATTCTCAGACATCTTTGCTAAAGATAGCACTGATTATGGACTGGCCAAAGGTGTGATTCATCAGATTGACACAGGAGATGCTTCCCCCTTTTGTGCCAAGCCATACCGCCGCAACCAAGTGAAAGATGCCCAGGTTTCTAAGGAGCTCAAACAACTGCTGGATGCTGGACTGCTAGCTCCCTCTCAGAGTCCCTGGGCTTCTCCTCTGCTCATCTTAAAGAAAAGGGATGGAGGCCACAGGATTGTGATGGACTATTGGAGGTTGAATTCTCTAACCAAGAAAGATTCCTATCCCTTACTGCATATTGATGACACTCTTCAATGCCTTGGAGGTTCTAAGTTTTTCTCTGCCATGGATTTGGCGTCTGGTTACTGGAAAGTAGACCTCTCTCCTGAAGACCGTCATAAGGCTGCACTCATCAGATCAGAAGGATTGTTTGAGCCTACCCGCATGCTGCAAGGGCTCTGTAATGCCCCGGCAACTTTCCAGAGGGCCATGGATTCCATCCTGCGTGATTTGAAGTTGTTGTGTGTCTTAGTCTATCTAGATGATATAACAGTCTTCAGCGCAACTTTCACTGATCACCTAGCCCATCTTAAAGAGGTGTTCATAAAGATCCGAGAAGCTGGCCTCAAGTTAAAGCCCTCTAAGTGTGCTTTCTTCAAAGAATGCCTTGAATTCCTGGGCCATGAAGTAACCCAAACGGGGATTTGTCCAATGACCAAGAAGGTTGAAGCCATTGAAAAAATGCTTCCACCCACCAACCTCCAAGAAGTACAAGTCTTTCTGGGCATGATGGGTTACTATAGAAAATTCATTCCTGATTTTGCTGATACTAGCAAACCCCTGGTCCAACTGTTGTGTAATGTTCCTTTTGAATGGACCGCCAGCCAACAGCAAGCCTTCAAGACTCTAAAGCAGAAACTCAAAGAAGCACCCATTTTAGTGTACCCCAATTACAATAAGGAATTCATCTTGTACACTGATGCTAGTGACCTTGCCATAAGAGCTATCTTGGCTCAGCTTGACAATGAAGGTGTGGACCACCCTTTAGCCTATACCTCCCATGTGCTAAATAAGCATGAAAAGAATTATAGTGTTACAGAGAAAGAGTGCCTTGCTGTGCTGCATGCAGTCAAACAATTCTGCCACTACGTGTATGGTACCCATTTCACTGTCGTCACTGACCACACTTTGCTCAAATGGTTACAACAACTTAAGGAACCTGAAGGACGCTTAGCTAGATGGGCCCTCCGTCTAAAAAGGTTATGACTTCACTGTGCTTCATTGCCCCGGGATTCAACATCATAACGCCAATGGGTTGTCCCAAATGCCCATCCTTGCCCTACATCCTGCTGAGGCAGACCGCCTGTACAAGCTAATTGGTTACCCTTCTTCCTGGGAAAGTGAGACTGAAGAGGTTACCTTGCCCTGTCCAAATTTTCTGAAGACACCCTCATACACAACAACTAACTCTTCAAGAAGGTGCAGGGTCAATACCTACCATATGTGCGCCCCAGTCTTTGCCTCTCCTTGGTGTCACAAGCTCATAAAGAAACTGGCCATGGAGGCATTGCCAAGACCTTTGACTGGCTTCAGAAGAATTACTTCTATGAGAATTTTCACCTGTTGATCCCAGATGTCATAGCTAGTTGCCATGACTGCCAACTTCAGAGGTCCCAAGCTGCTTCTCACAAGTTCAAATTGGTCCCCCCTCAACACGCCTTTCACACTGTCAGCATTGATGCTGTAGGTCCTCTCCCCCGCTCACGTTCCAAATGCCGCTTTATCTTGAATGCCGTTGATCACTTCAGCAAATGGGTAGAAGCTTGCCCTACTAAAGACATCACTGCTAAGACTACTGCTACCTTCCTGCTGCAGGATGTTTTCTACCGCCATGGCTGTCCTCAAGTGCTGTTATCAGACAACAGAACCAAATTCAATGCCAAACTTGTAACCTCTGTTATTGAAGCTCTAGGAACTCACTAGTCTTTCTCTGCCCCCTATAATCCTTCCACTAATGGGGCTGTTGAGCGTGCCAACTTGACAAGGGTTTCTATCATGAGGAAACTCACCTACTCTGACGCTGCCAATTGGGATCTATACTTACCTGCTGCACTCTTTGCCTATTGTCTGAGCAAGCATCTGGTCACAGGATACTCCCCCTTTGCCATGTTGTATGGGCGTGAAGCCACCACTCTGTTGCTCTTGGGGGTTCCCCTACTCTCCTCTGATTTGGCCATGAACCCTGACAACCACATCAAAGACTTAGTCAACCGCATCATTGATATACAGGCCACTGCCTACACTTCCGCATAAAAGACTAAGATGCTCGAGCTTTATCCTGACAACGCTGGGCGCTCCCCCTTGCCTGAGTTTGATGTTGGTGACCATGTCCTGTACTACCAACACCGTGTGGGTGGGCGTGCACACAAGCTGGACTCCCTGTGGATTGGTCCTTTAGAGGTGACTTTCAAACAAGGATCTGAGTACACTTTAAAGCTCCTCTCCAGTGATTGCCCTTTTGCTCGCATACACACCAAGTTCCTCTGCAAGTATCACCCCCCTAAGGCCAATCTAGAGGGGGGCAATGTCGTGAATAACAGCATTCACTATGTTTTGATTTTGCCTTTGGTGGGCCATTTTGAAGACAAATCTCTTGCTTTTGCTTTTGACTCTTGAAATAAACTGGCTTCTGTTTCAGGAATATGATTGTTTGGTTTCCTGACTCTGCGCAACTCACTTGTCCCACTCATGCTTGTGGCAAGTGATCCTACCGTCCTGGTAGTGTTTTGTGGTCTTCTCAACCACCATATATTACATTTCCATGTTCACCAATAAAATTAAGTTCTATTCACATTTTTGTCTTTGTGTCTTCTGTACTTCTGCGCCTCTCTCTAGCCACGCCTAGCAGAGATTATTTATCCAGGGCCGCAAGGTAAACACAATTGCCTTCCCTGTCATCTAACTGAGACTTAGTACAAATCCAATCCTAAGGTTAGGATTTTCCGTTGTGTGTCTGTGCCAAGCCTCAGAACATGACACTTGTAGTCAGTGTTCTGATTCTGACCAATCATCTTGCCAATGAGTTGGATGATGGCTCTGATTTGCCCTATGCCCCTGTGATTGGTGCCACCATCACCTTCTGCCTGTCCTCAATTTTGGACAATGTAATCTTTATATCTTACTATAAATTGTCATTAAAAGTCCAGGATTATGGTTTCTTGGTAAAAAATAACACCTCAAGGGTAAAAAGAAGGAACCAGAGGGGATTGTGATTGGTGTGTTTCTTGCAGCTTCTCCAAAAGGGACTGTATTTTACTGGACTACAACCAGTTACACCAATGAGTTTTAGTACAGAGAATTTTTCTCCAACCTGCTAGCCACCTGGAGCTCAGCTAACTCAAAATTCTGAATATCCCTGAGCCACCAAACGGAGTGCACTGAAGTGACATCCAAGAAAATACAAGCAGACAGCCACAACGTCTCAATTTTTCCTGCTGGGCATGTGGATCTTCACCTGGGTGATGTGTTGTTCTTCAACATTGGGGACACCATTCATGGGCGCAACCCTGCAACTTTCAGCCAGGTGGTTAGTGCAGCCAATAATCACACTGTGCTGTTTCCCTGTCAGAAGGTTTCTGACATGTTCATGATGATGGCCCTGAATGCTCACAGCAGCAGCCAATCACCAAAGGACCCACAGCTGCCCTCTCATAATTCCCCAGTGTACAAGCCAATCAACGTCCTCTCTGAGTTTGAATATGATGTCATAAATAATGAACTCCTCTGAGCCGCTCAAGGCACTCAATTGCCACTTAATCTTCCAGATTCCCTAGTCCCCAGCCAACCAATCCAGTTGTTTGGAATTCACCCCAGCCAATCAAGTCTTCCCCCACAATCTAGCCTGCCAACTAGTTTGCCCCGCCCTATCCAATTTTGCCCAATAAAACTTGCCCCCAATAATTTTATTTTATAATATATATTGTTTTACTTGTACATATTTTTTATTTTTATAATATATATTTTACATCAACTACAGTAATAATTGATTTCTATCATGCCATAAGTTAAAAGAGGTTGCTGTAATATGTATTAATTATATTGTTTTCTATTATAACTGTAATAATTTCAAAGCGCTACAATAAAGTAAATTTAAAAACTACAAGTGCTATGGACCTGCCAATTGGAATAGGTGTACATTTGTGCTGTCTTTGTGCTTTGATCAGACCAGACACACCTCAGTTAGCTAGGACACTCCATGTCAAATACGGCACTTCAATTTATGGCATCTTGAATTTAATTTGAGATGGCATTTTTTGCGTTAGTGATTTTGAATCACAAAAAATATAAAAAAAACAATAAAATAGTTAAAATTTACATATACTTTATTGATGCAGCAGCTCAAATTTATGCCATCTCCATTCTTTTACTTCAATTCAGATTAATTAAATCTTATTTCATAACTTTATTTATATATTGTCAGGGACCCACTTGACAGGGAACAAGTCCCCTAATTTGTGGGCCAAGGCCCCTAAGTTAAGCCCTGCTATTACCAAGCTGATGGGTACTGTGATCATGGCAAGATGTCCTAGGTGACCCAAGTAGGCAAATCTTCCAAACATAGAGCTGAACTGACCAAGCATATAGTATCCCACTATGCATGTTAAAAGGTAGAAGGAGGCGTAAGGTCTAACCAGAGAAGGTTCAGCAGGAGGCGGAGTGAACAAGCAACCATATTGGAATTTACGTCCCCAGTGGCCAGAGGGGTACTTAAACCATCCATGGGCTAGGGATTCCTTTTGATGAGCGTCATCTGGAGAGGAGTTGTACCAGTCAGTAGTGGGCGTTGGGTTTTCCAAGGTTGACACCACAGACAAGAAGGAAGCTAGAAACCAGAACAGGGATAGAATTCCTCTCATGGCTTCAAAAATAAGGTATCAGAAGGTAAGTGAGTGGCAGGTATAGAATAAAAGTCTTTATTATTGGAAAAACTAAGTTTGATAAAGTTTGTACACTTAAATAGCCTCAAAATAGAGGCTGGGCAATTTATTTGGATACTGGGGGAGATGAGAGGGATTTACCAATGATTTTCAAGAATATCATGGTTAAAATTACTACCTGTGTTAAATGGGCATTAATTTTGGACTGGAGATGTAATATAAATATAAATTCAACAGGGACAGAAGCAAGACAAGCCACAAGATCATGGTAATTTAAGCGGTACTCATAGTGAATATCAAGCAATCTTAAGAGCAGAGCCTCAGTCTCATTGTCTAATATTGGATCCATGAACGTCAAGATGGTCCAAAGCAGCCAATCAACTGCCAAGCGGTAAGTTCCTTGATCACTTAACTTACTAACCTTTTTGAACTCAATTTGAAGTGTGAAAGCAAAAATGGATTCAATTAAATGATTATAAATAGGTAAAGTAAGCTGCCTAGTTGATTTTAGACTAACAATAGGTGCTTTGTGAAGGTTCCCAGTTTGATTCCTGTTCAAGTCAGGCATAGCAAACAAACTGGTGTCCAAAACTTGGTGGCTGTGTTGTTGTGTCTTTGCTTTACCATTCATGTTGTCAATAAAATTAAGGAAGTCAGTGAAGGAATCCCTGACACATATGAAATCACTTAGTGTGGGGTGTGTTTACGCCATCTTGACTTTACCTCATTTCAAATCACGCTATTTATCTTTAACTAAAATAAGCCTATAACCACACTAAATTAAAGCCTGTTATATACAATCATAAGATGTTCCTATAGTATTAATCCAAGACACTTATACTAAGAACAACCTTAAATAACGCCACTATGATAGTCCTTCTAGTGATTACTATTGCTGGTTAAAAAACCAGTTTTGTTATGTAATTTATAACTTTATTATACATGGATACATTGATAAGGGTTCTCTTAATAAAATATTTTAATAGTGATTTTAATATGGAAGGGGGTGATTAAACCATTTTGATTTACATCACTTTGAATTCCATCAAGTTTTATACCATCCAATTTATTTGATGTGCACAATGAATAGGGGGAAATAAGGGGAAATTACCTATGATGCCAGGCTATGCTATATTGATTCCCCCACTGCAATTCCTGCTTTCCACTTTTCAAAAGTATAAATTCACGTAAAAACCCATATTAATAAAGAATGTAAGAAATTAACTGAAACTTTGCATATAAATGTTTTTTGATCTCCTCTAAACAACTAGGTACTTTTTAACCCCAGTTGTATAAGCTAGTTTTTGATAAATTCTAAGCTTTACTCTTTGGCCTGGTTGATGTAGCTCCACCGTAGATTTGTTAATTTAATATAAAAAATGGTCAAAAACACTATGTTTTTGAGCTACGGCACCTCAATTACGTCACTTCACAAACACCATTTTGAAAGCAAGTTTGCAGTCAAAACTCAAAGTTTTGCCTACTTGCGTTACTAATAAAAATATTTTAACAAAACAAAAAACATTGAAATTTTGATATTATATATTTATAGATCTTTTCTAAAATTCTGTGTAAAAAAATAAACTTTTTATATTGAAAATAATCTCATTTTTCTCTTTAAAAACAACCCCCAAATTGCTCATATTTTTAAACTAATTCATTTTTAGATGCCTCCCAAGTTAATTACCAAAGCTGCGCCCAAGGCCTCAAAGTCCAAGATCACTCCTCCAAAGGCCAAAAAGACCAAGACTACCCCCAAAGAATCATTCCTCTAAGGCTAAAGCTCCCTCAAGACCCCAACTTCATCACCTGAGCCAGATGAAAACAGTCCTACCCCTCCCCACTCTCCATTTGTGTACTCCCCTAAGACCCCCAAGAGAAGTTATTCAACTTCAATTGCCACTCTGATCCCACATCAGAGCCTGAGGAGGAAGAGGAGCATGAGCTTGAGCCTGGTGCTCCTGCAGATGACCAAATTGAGCTCTAGGATCTTAATATCATCCATAATATACAGTATTTTTAAAAGCTATGGTGAAAACTAACAATACTTCAGATTCAAATTAAATGATTTCAGATTTGAACAAAATCCAAGTTGCACAAGATTCAGTATTTAATTAATTTATGAAATTTCAGTTAATAAATGAACTGTCAAACAAAAAATAAAATTTCACTAACCCATCATACAAAATTATATCAAACATCAAGTGATGTATTTCAAACCACAAACAAAATGAACTGACACAACAAGTGAAATGGATGGATGCTGTTTGGGAGTATATTATAATCCAATCAGGATTCATATGAGGCACCAACAGAAGGACTAAAATGAAACAAAATTTGAGCAATATAGAAGCAATATTCTACAAGCATAAGATGAAATGAACTCACACAAGATGTGTAGTATGAGCAGCCTAAAATAGAAAAATAACAGTTTAACAGCCAATCAACAGCTATCCAATTTAGGACAAGATGCATTTATTCATTTTCATGGCTCCAGATTTGTATGGAATGGTTTTGAGAACCTTCTGAATATGGGCTTGAGATTATAATAAAAATAAATCATTAAATTTTAAAGTTTCTACTTTTAGTGATTTTATCCTAGGTTTTTTACAATGGTTTTTACTAGCAACATCTTCAATGGCACAAGCAGCCAAGCCAGCTTCAATGGAGGCAAGGCTCAGAACAGGGAGGCACTTGTTTACACCCAAGCCTTTGAGGTGGGTAACAAGGAAGCTGACCTGTACCTGACCACTGACCCCTATGGCTTTGATTTGTTCAGTAGTCACGCAGTGTCTAGCTCTGCCCCTGCTCCTGTACCCACCCCCACACAAGCTTCCTTTCAATCAACCAATCAGGATAGCAACCTTGATTTGAGAAACTTCCTGCCACCAGCCAACCTGCCCCCTACATCCAATTAGTCTTCAGCTCCCCTGGCCCAGCGCCCCAAGCAACAAATCATCACTGCCCAAATTCTTCAGGAAATTGTGGCACTGAATCTACAGGGTCTGTCCTGGGAACAGATTGCCGCCCAGTTGCAATTTACCCAAGCTACTGTCATGCAGGAATTCAACAACCTGATAAACAGGGGGAATCTGATTGGAACAGCCAAGAAGTCCAAGAAGGCCCCCAAGTCACAAATATCTGGGCATACCCAATCATGCTTGATCTCCTCCAGCGGGATCCCAAGCTTCCCTTGACCCAGGTCTGGAAGCAACTTGTGCACCATGGCATTTGGGTGTCTAATCACATGGTGCAGCTCTGGATGTATGCAAAGGTGGCTTCAATATGGGTTCTTACCAATTTTGCCGGCAACCAATGGGATGACACTGAGGATTCCCCATATGATCTAGACATTGAATCAACCCTGGTCCAATGCTTGACTAGTCTGTCAGATGATGTCATGTTTGTCTCATATTATAAGCTATCAATAGCTTTTGACAATTTTGGTGAGCAAGGAAAAGCTGCTGCCAAGAATAGAAGGAAGAAGGTCAAGAAGGAGACGGTTATTGGTGCATTTCTGGCTATTTCAGCCAAGGGTTTTGTCTACTGTCAAAACCGCAGGCTTAACCCGCCAGCAAGGTTCCAACCAAGCGGGTTTGTGACCCGCAATCTAATTACCCAGTCACTTGAAGCCAGACCTGGAAGTCAACTCAAATTACCAAATCAATCAACATGAACAAATGATGATCCCTCACAGTGGATACCTCAATTTGGCGCTTGACTCATTAGCAGGATCAAGCCACCCCCTCTTCCATCCAGCCATGTGATCACCAATCATGTTCCTGCTATCCATTGATTCACAATGACTATATAATCACTATCTCACAATAAAGATTATTATCTATCCCTAAATATTTTTCCCCTTGTAACTCTGCTAAAACAGCACAGTTACAACATTGGAAGCACAGGTAGGTTCTCCATCATACCTCATCTTGAAAGATTCCGCCTGTTGCCCGCACATGCCACAGCCAACAAATTTTTGACAGAATTATGTCTGGCCTCCCGCCTGACTGGACGCCGTACACTCCTGGTACCAGATACCTGATAGTTTTGTTCTCTACCAAAACACAGTGATCCCGCTACCCGCCTTCAAGGCCCTGTCCACCCTAGGGTTCTTTCAGGCTCCCTCATCTTTGCCACAACCAGCAGACAAGACCACCATGCCTGTCTATGTTGCACAAAAACTTTGCAGCGCTGCCTTGGAACTCTTTGTGGGAGCCAACAACAACAATGCTGCCGCATGGATTCAGTCCGCCCAAAGCAAGTTGGCTCAGATGGAGTGCCCACAGCGGTTTTGGATTGTGGAGATTTCCATTTGTCTGACCCATGACGCTGGCACCTGGTGCAACAAGTGGCACAAAGAGCACACTAACAAAAACTGGGACACCTTTAAACAGGACTTATTGGCAATATTTGTGCTTAAGGATACGGCACTCGTGATCTTACGCCAAGTAATGAACCTAACCCAGACAGGCACCGTTAAAGAACTCACCCGCGCCTACGAGGAACTCCGTCTCTGCGCCCCATCTGACATGGCCTTTGACACCCCAGCAACACACCTCATGTACTATGATGCTCTCAAGTCGCACGTGATGAGACATATGAACCTGGACCAGGTTACCAACCTACAAAGCCTGTACCGTGAAGCAGAAAAAGCGGATCAAACCTCCAACGCTCTGCACAAGGCACAGACTGGGAAACAAGAGAGACCCAAGGACTCACATTCAAGTGGGCACTCCTTGCAACCATCTCCTGGAGGTAACGGTAACAACAACAACCACAAACCCACGGGATTGAATGGGAATGGGAATGGAAATAACAGCCAATCAAATTGTACCCATTTCTGTGTCACCGCCACCCAAGGCAACCAAGATGAGGGAAAAGCCTGGGAAGAGCACTAAGCAAGCCAAGCTCTACCCACGCAACTCCTGACTTGCACAACAATGAATACCAACCCAAGGACGTGGACCAATGCCCAATGATCCAAGTGCCCTTGGAAGACCCAGTACTATACACCATTGCCAGACATCCCAATAAATTGATGTCTTACCCTTTCTGCTTTTGCAGTTACACAGGCTCAGAACTATTGGACTTGGGCGCAGATCAAACTTTAGTCAACAGCAGCTTTGTGAACAAATTCAAGCTGGCCACTAATCCTTTGCGGATTAAAAACGTGGTTCTGGCTGATGAACATCACATTGCTATGACAAAGGAAACTGCCCCCTTCTCTGTCATGCTTGAGAACCTCCACTCCACCATCCAAGGTCCCGTCATTGACTTCCCTAAGTTTGACATTGTACTGGGGCTGGACTGGTTACAGAAAAACAACCCCCACGTGGACTGGGCGACCTCAGTGTTGACCATCAAGCGTGAAGGTGTCAACCACCAGATCTACCTGGACTCTGTAGACCAACTCCTATGAGACCACGTCTTTGTACGCATCACAGAGACCTTGGATTAGAAGGAAAACCTGAAAGCAATTAACTGGAACTCCTGCCAGTATGAAATCATACACTTTAAGGACCACCAGGACGCCTCCACACCGCAAGATTGCAACATTGTGACCCATCACCCAGAAATCTTTAAGGAGGCGTTACCTGGGCTACCCCCTGAGAAGCACATTCAACACTATATCCAACTCAAGGGGGCTGTACCCAAGGCACGCCCCATCTATTGACTGACCCCAAATGAAGACAATGTCTTATGTGCCTACCTCAAGGAGGCATTGGAAAAAAGGACTTATCCGCCCCTCACAGTCTCCCTTTGGGGCCTCTGAATTCTTTGTGGCTAAGAAGGACAGTACCTTACGTCTGGTTAAAGACTACCGCGCCTTGAACAAAGTCACCATCAAGAATTGTTACCCCTTACCACTAATTGACAATCTCTTTGATGCCTTGGGAGGAGCCTCTGTCTTCTCCAAGATTGACATAACTGCAGGATACAATAAGATTTTTATCAAGGAGGATGACATCCCCAAGACAGTCTTCCGCACCAAGTATGGTTCCTACAAATGCGTGGTACTCAACTTTGGCATGAACAATGCCCCGTCCACCTTTGTAACCTTCATGAACAAAGTGTTTGCACCACACATAGACAGACACACCCTCATATACCTGGATGATATCATTGTCTACAGCCCCTCTGTAGAACAGCATCACAAGGACCTGGAGGAAGTCTTTGCAACCCTGGCACAACACAAACTATTGGCCAAGCCCTCCAAGTGCCAGTTCTTCCGGGAGCAACTACCCTTCTTGGGACACATAGTCTCAAAGGACGGCATCAAACCCAACAGTCAGAAGATACAAGCCATCTGCAAAATGCCACCTCCCAAGGACAAGTCAGAACTATGCACTTTCTTGGGAATGGTGGCCTATGTACGGTGTTTCATACCTTACTGCGGCGTCTTGACCACCCCCTTGTCTGCCATAACAGGCTCCAAGTCCAAGTTTTTATGGACCCCCCAACGTGACCTCTGTTTCAGACGTCTCAAGGAAAAGCTCACAACAGCACCCATCCTACAATACCCTAAACAAGACGGAAAATATCAGATGGAAACCAATGCTTCAGATGCATCATTTGGGGGAGTACTGCGAATTAAGAATAGTGACAGTGACTTCCTGCCCGTAGCCTACAAGTCGCGCAAGCTGACAGATGGCAAGTGCCAATACCCTATCCACAACAAAGAACTACTGGCCATTGTACACTGCCTAGTCAAATGGCGCTGTTACCTGGAACGGCAGGAAGAATTCATAGCACTAACCAATCATAAGTTGCTCATCTATTTCAAGACACAAGCAAACCTGTCACACCGCCAAGCGCGGTGGATGGAAATCTTAGAAAGGTTTAATATGCTCATCCAATATAAGCCTAGGGAAAAACTTGCCATGGCAGACACTCTGTCCCATCTGTATATCCGCGCTTCTAGGAGTGAAAATAGGCTTGACCCAGACTGGCCTCTCCTAGTGCTACGTACAAAAGACAAAGGGTACCCCGCAGGCACAACCAATATCACCAAAGAAACAGTCATCAAGAATGAACACCTCTTTGCTGACGTATACAGGACTCTTCACAGAAAGATGTCAGATGGCACAACCATTCCCTAAATTCCCATACATCAACAAGTCAATACCATTCTTTGTATCACAGAGATCTTGGACATACTAAAAGCCAAAATCTATATGAATTCCTAAAACATAAAGCCTGGTGGCTAACCTTATACCGCAATGTCCAGGAAGTGCTAGAACAGTGCAAGGTCTGTGATAAGTTTTCCAGAAGCAAAAACCCGTCTGAGTCTGTACTCCCCATTCAAACCCAACTACCGTTCAAGGTATGGGCTCTGGACATTGTGGGCCCCATGCCAGGAAAGCACAACAACAAAAATTACATCATCACAGCCATCAATTTCGCGACAAGGTGGCCAGTAGCCCAATTGGTGAAATCACACACTGGTAACAACGTCTGACAATTCATTGGCAAAGAAATCATCAGTAAGTTTGGAAAGCCAGAGCTCCTGATAAACAATGGGGGCAAAGAATTGATCTCCAAAAACACCAATGTGTACCTCGCCAAAAATGGTGTTAAACACACTGTCACAACACCATACCACCCACAGGCCAATGGACGCATAGAGCGGCTCAATGGTAGCCTCGTGCAAGCCTTAGCCAAACTCACTGCCAGGAGACCTGAAGACTGGTATAAGCAGCTACCAACTGCATTACTTGTGTGCCAAACCTGAGTGAACAGATCCACAGGGAAAAGCCCGTTTGAACTGGTATACGGCACACAGCCTAATATCATTCAAGCATTGACAGGACCCAAACAGGAAATTCCAAGTGAAGTCCCTCCACGCTCAGATCTTCAAGTAGTAGAGGCCAACAGCAAACAAGTAGCCAAAGAAAAGGAATGCTTACAAAAAGCCTTTGTACCCATCTGCCAGAGACATGAAGTTGGGGACAAAGTCTGGGTCATGAATGTTGACAAAAGCAAGTTACAACCTGAAAAAGTAGGGCCAGCAATAATCCTAAAGGTAAATAACAATAACACTTACCTTGTGCAAGGGTTCAGGAAACACAAGCAAGACAAGACGTTACACCACAACCGCCTACAACCTTGCAAAGCAAGACAGAAACAACAGGAAACTGCCCTGCCTGCCACCAAACAACAACTGGTTTAATATGGCGCCCGGGCTTCTGACAACCTCCCTGACAACCTGCCTCCTGAGGAGGCCAATTTTCAGCCAGAGGGTGTCAAAACTGCAGGCTTGACCCGCCAGCAAGGTTCCAACCAAGCGGGTTTTTGACCCGCAATCTGATTACCCGGTCACTCAAAGCCAGACCCAGAAGTCAACTCAAATTACCAAATCAATCACATGAACAAATGATGATCCCTCACAGTGGATACCTCAATTTGGCGCTTGACTCATTAGCAGGATCAAGCCACCCCCTCTTCCATCCAGTCATGTGATCATCAATCATGTTCCTGATATCCATTGATTCACAATGGCTATATAATCACTATCTCACAATAAAGATTATTATCTATCCTCTAAATATTTTTCCCCTTGTAACTCTTCTAAAACAGCACAGTTATGAAACTACTATTGGACAAGCCTAGATTTTATTGATGGCTACTTGTACAGCCACATCTTTGGTGTATTACTCAACTCCTGGGATGGCTCAAATTCAAAGCATCAGGTTTTCTTTAGCCACCAGATGGAGGGTAGCTCCACTGCCCTTGAGGCCATCCAGCAACACGGGCACCAGGCCTCTGTGTACCCAGCTGGCCACGTAGACATCCATCTGGCTGATGTCATCTTCTTTAACATTGGAGATACACTACAGGAGCGCCACCCTCAGGCTTTCAACAACCTCTATCTTGGGGTCCTTGACCACAATTTTCTCTTTGGCTGCCAAATGGTGGCTGACTTGTTTGCCCAAATTGTCTTTCATGTGAACATGGGCAACCAATCACGGAAAGACAAGCACCTTCTACTTCAGGCCACTGCCACCTACCAGCTCATCTAGCCAATGACTGATGAAGAATATAACAACTTTTATATGGCAGCCATCACGCAAAATCCTCCTGCCTCCACCCCCACCACCAACACCCCTCACCCGCAAGCCCAACCCACCCAATCCCAGACCCCCCAGGCCAGCACTGCCTCTACGTCTTCCTTCCTGCGCTATTCTGCCTCCTAGGCATCACTCTTCCTCACCCCAATAAATCCCCTGTTGCCAAACATTTTCTATTTATATTATCTTTATTTTGAATTTCTATTGTTCATGTTCTCTTTGTTTATAGTTTGTTTTATTCTTTATGTTCAGCTTATTTCTATAAATCATATATTTACTAAGGCGTGTATCTAGATCCAGAACACAGTTATTTTAGTACCCAGACACAGCCCCTTGTGAAAATATTAACAACAATTTGTTGATCAGCTAAATTTGAATTAGAAAATTATGTGTTAACTGTTTTTAGATAAAGTTGTTACTGATCCAAATTCAAAATCTTAATGATGACTTTAAGCCAATCAGGAGCTGAGTGATAAAGTGATTGTTGTGACATAAAGGGTCATTCAATAATTCTTTGGTGTATGTGCGCTAATTAATATGATTGTCTGGATGTTTTGCCATTGTACGCCATTGCCGCTGTGGCAATGTCAGGATTCAGAATCCTGACAACATTTTATATCAATTTACTTGATTTTATCATGGTTGAACTCAATTTGAAATAGGTTTTATATTAACTTGATTCAATTGTGCCATTTCTGAGTGCTTTCGCAGTCCAAATACCTTTCAAACTATCTGTCTTGCGCATAATTGCTGATCCTCAAAAAAATCATATCTCTGTGGCTAGTGAACCAATCTCAACGTTTAAAGGCATTCCTGAAAGCTGAGACCAAGAGGAATCTATTGGTGCTATTATTGAACAACTGTTACATGTTATAATATACCTTCAAACTTCTATATCCCTCTTGTAGCATACTTTATCCTCTCATTCAAGAATTGATGTGTATAAATTACCTTTGCCTTTCTCTTAACCCTTATCCATCATTCTCTTTATGGTGCTTCAATAAATCTTATGGTTCTTCACTCCTGTCCTTGTCTTTTGAATTATCTTGTATTGTCTCTTTATGGATCTTCTTGAATGAATTATAAGATAATTGAAGTAGTCAATGGTTTGAAGTTCTGATGGCTCATGGAATCTTATTTCCATACTTCATTCCTGATAGACAAGTTGTTGATAGACTAGTGCTAACCCAGCAGCTTTCTGAGCACTAGTCCATCAACAACTTGCCACAGCGGCAATGGTGTACAATGGAAAAACATCCAGCCAATCATATTAATTAGCGCACATACACCAAAGAATTATTGAATGACCCTTTATGTCATAACAATCACTTTATCACTCAGCTCCTGATTGGCTTAAAGTTTATCATTAAGGTTTTTAATTTAGATCATTAACAACTTTATCTAAAAACAGTTAACATATAATTTTCTAATTCAAATTTAGCTGATCACCAAATTGTTGTTAATATTTTCACAAGGGGCTATGTCTGGGTACTAAAAACAATATGGTAATCAAAGAAACATTGCCAACACAAAGAAAACAACACATATTGAGATAAGCGTAAAATATATACAAAATGGGTAAAAAGATGGGATAATGTAGCAAATGGGGAAAAAAGGAATAAACAAAGAGGCAACAGTATCAAAACAATACAGAATTTATTGGGGCAAAAGCTATAAAAATATATGAAAAGTTTAGTAAAAAATCAATGAGAGAATTGGAGAAGCTTTTGAAGGATCTTGACTTGGCAATTGCCAAAATAAAAAACATTGGCCGCAAGGTCAAGGCAAAAGTCAAGGCTACCGTCCTTACAGGGGACAAAATTGACAAGGTGTCCGCAAAGGCCCTAATGACAAAAATACTAGACACCCCTGAGAAGACTATTGAGCGTCTTCTTAACATCCAGAAGACGGTGGTTGAGGGCCTGCAATTTAAGGCATACAATATTTCTGTGCCGTCTGTCTGGGTTGACAACCCAGAGATGTATGAACATCTCAAACCTGCCAAGCGTGCCAGAGCAGAGGATAAAGAATTGCCCACACAACTGCTTGCGCCAAGAACAGCCAAGCCTACTGAAGCAGGCAGCAAGGAGAAAACATGTGAAGGTAACATAAAAAATAAAATTAATAAAAGTTTATAAATACTTACCTGTTTTTAGAGAACATAGACAGTGAACTCTGCCAAGTCCTGGTCTCCTTTGTCCCTGCCACATTCTATGCCAACTACGCCACTCATGTGGCCAAGCAGCTGTATCTGTCCCCCTGTCTTGCAAGAGCTGGAGGACCTCATCCACAGGTCCTTTCCAATGTTGCAGGAGGAATTGGCCGGGCTGACACATGGCAAGGGGGCATCCAAGTGGGTAATTACTGCCTAAAAGTATGCCCAACTGGTCCGCCTGGACCCAGTAGCCCTCAATGGAGTTTACTATGTAAACTCCATTGGGCTTGTTTGGGACGTCCTGGCAACGCTCCCATTCAAGAACGTACTGGGGATGGACCAGGCCCATATGGCTGCTTGCTTCTGCTACCCATTGGAGCACATGATTTCTTACCTGCTGGACAACTTTGGGTGTATGGTGGGAAAATTGGCTATTGCAGATGCAACAGCCGTCAAGAAGACAAAAATCCTCCTTGCTGACTTTGGGTTGGCCTGGAGTGCCACTGAGATGGGGGTCCCTGCAGCTATGGAGCTAACCTTTGCCAAAACCAAGCACAAGAAGAAGATTAGCACTGTATACATCAAATTATGCAAGTTTACAGAAGCCTTTGCTGGGCAAAGGCTTCATCTTGTTGTTTACCTTGGGTATCTCTTTTACTTTGGAATGGGTGCCAGCGTGGAGGATCTTGACAAGGTCCTTCTAGGAATTGACGAGGCCAGGCTCTCCCAGGATGGGAAGAAGGTCCCCCCGAGTATGACTTGGTGGATCATGTCATCCAGGACGTCCTGATCCTGGCTGGTATCTATGGGTTTGCAGCCCCACCAGAGAAGCGTCTCCTCCATTTTCACCTGATCCTACTCCCATTCACCAGCAGGTGGGAGTTTTTTAATAAGGGTGTATCCACCGTTCACGGTGTGACAGTGGAGGTTGTGCGCCACCTCCATTGCGGGGTGGGTACATACAGAAGAACTCACTACAGGCGCTCTTAATAAATTCTCTCTTCCAAATAATTACATTGCAATTTATATTATTTTCATTATAATAAAAATTTCTAATTCTTATTTTAGCAAACAAGATTTGCAGAATATATCCCAGAGAAGGTCTTAATAAAAGCATAATAATATATTTCAATAGAATCTACTTCTGATTTGTACACATTACATTTAACTTTTTTTGATTATTATATTTATTTACCAAAAGGGATATTAATGTGTTCACTAATCCAGTATCAAGCGTTTGGGATACCCTTAGATGACACAATAAAAAATGATTATAATAAATAAATTACTAACTTTCATTGATTATCCTGCTGAATGTGATTGCAGGCTTGGAATTATCTAAATATAAAATGATAATTATGTTGCAACATCTTTGATTAATCCCTCTTGGGGAATTAACGCCCCGAGTAAATCACCGAGCGGCTCACTGAGTGGTTCACTGCCTGTTGCATTCCTTGATAGAGTTGTAGTTGTTTTGGTTAACTCAAAATACAATGCTTCTACTACTAAAAACTAGGTCAAGATAAATATCTAGCCTAATGCATATAATAAATATGAAGTATGTAATAATTGATTCTTTATTTCAATAATCAAGAAGGGAGTTTTATAGTAGAGGGAAATTAGACAAGAGGCACAGAATGTCAGGATCTTCTGATCACAGCCTTATCTTCACTACTCTTAGTCCACTATTAAACTAACAATTGGCTGATCATTAATTAATAGGAACTTAAGGATGCAACTTTGTTGATCACTTGACCTTTTTATCATCCAGGCTGATAGTCCTATAGTTTCATTATTCACCGAGCTTAATGGATCAAATGTGTGAGTACAGTGACGGCTAGTTTATAACCAATCACTTCACAACACTGCCCAGCCAATAAGCTGGTGGCACCTTTATCAGTTAACCATATATGACAGGGATCCCTCAATCCAGGTCCTAAATGGAACATAACTTGATTAAGCCTTGTGACTCAAGAGGAACATTACTCAGATAAGCCCCGTGACCGCCATGACGTACATGGACAACATGTGGCTTATCATGATACTATATATTAACCTATATTCATATTCAATAAAGTATCATTCTCTTCTTAATCCTCCCCTTTATTTTGTGCACTAAGCTTCCCAGAAGTATAAACTTGACAATTAATAAATCTTAAAAAGTAAATTAGAGAATATAAAAAATGGACACACTAAGCCTTTAATTGATTGGCTGTTTGGCAGGCACGTGGGGATGAATGAATCAATGTGGCCATAGAATTTGACCACGGTCTCAGCTGGGAGGGTGTGGATCCCGGCCTGCAGCAAATTAAACAGGTCTTTGGTCCCAGTTGGGGTTCCTTGCTTGACAACTTGCTTGAGCCACCCAAAGACTTCCTCAATGGGATTTAGGAAGGGCAAATAGGCTGGGAGGAAGAGAAGGCGCAAATTTACCATGGCCAATTGCTGGGGGCCACAGCAACGCTGGTGTCAATCATTGGGAATTCCTCAATAATGTCAGCCACTTTGTGGAGACCAACGTTGTCCAACACAATGACATTGGTGAAGCCAGGGCTCATGTGCCTCAGGTGCTCCTGGACCAATTGGAGGAATGATAAGAAGGTATGGCTGTTGTGAAAACCCAAAATCATTTGATACAGCTTGACCTCATTTGGACCAAGGTGAGCCACCATCAAATATGCTGTGGCGCAGACTGTAGCACGCCAATCTACCCCATCATTTGAGCCTTTTGGGATATACCCATATGCATTCTGCATAAACAAGGCAAACGCTGATTTGTCAATATAGTAGAATTCAACTGTCTCTTTGGCTTTGAGAGCAGTGTACGCCTCTGCATAGTTTTTACGGGTCTCAATGTTAGCTGGGCTATTACAATTGTAGGGGGATACCCTGAGCTTTTTCCAGGAAAAGTGCATTCCCTTGACCAGATGATAGTAAAAGGAAATTGAGGCCTCAACCCCAAAAGTAGATTTGATGGCAACAGCGCCCATGATGACACTAAAAATGTCAACAGTGGCCATGTTGACTTGAAACTCTAAATCTCCTATGTTTTTTGCTAGTTGTGCTAGCTTAATTCTTTTTTTAAAGCGTTCAGGGGTGCAAACCCAGAAAACACAACAAAATTGTGGCCATCTTGACACAATTTAATATTAAGCTTAATAAAAAACTCTTTTAACCTGATTTTTTCTTTTTGCTTTTACTAATAAAAATTAGTTTATTTTTTATTTGTTTTCACAACGTAAAAGTGTCAATGTCAACCCTTTTTAAGTCAAAATTAATTTTAATAAAAAAACTGAAGCATCTAAAGTAAAAAAATAAGTGTGCATTTAAAAATATTTTTTTATTGAATTATTATATTGAAAAAGACAGTGCGCATACATTTGATTGTTGAAAGGTTCATGTTATAAATATATATGTGGCACTTATTCTGGCTTTGATATATTTAGTGGATTGGTGGCTAACAGGGATCCAATAATTTAAGCGTGACTTAATATATAAGTTACTAAAAATTTATTATTAAAAATAATGTCAACACTCATAAATGCTGTTTATTTGCTTGTGGTCATATGCCAGGGTGGAGTTAAGCAAATTAGAGTGGCGCAATTAAGCCTAGATTAATATGCCACCTCATATAAAGAATGTTTTAAGTGATGTTGTTGACACTTTACCCTTTTCAATACTTGAATACAACTTCTTAACAACTTCATATAAGTACAATGATAAAATATCATATTACCACCTCTAAAATAAAAATTTTAATAAAGAAATAAAGAACCTTGATACTTTTTTAACTTATTTTTATATGTTTTTTTAATTTTTATATGTGAACAAAAACACACAGAAAACAATTAATTTTTTTGCTAGCCCGCGTAAATTTAATTAAGTGTACTATGTTTTTTCATAGTAACTTTTCAAAAAAATGTCAACAGTGACAATGTCGTCAAAAATAATGTCTACAATTTTTGTAATCAACAGTGATAATTCAGCTTTTTTTACTAATTGTCACTCATAATATTGACACTTTTCAGTTCTCACACATAAAACTTTATGTTTTTATAATAAAAACTTCTCATTTTTTATATGTTGTATTTTTGACTTTGCTCTTTCATATTTTTTAATTTTTTAAAATAAAATCTATATCTAAATATAATACTTTCACATATTTTTCTTAACTTTTAACTTTTTTTATAACTTTAATAAAATAAAAACTATACAAATATTTTTTAACTTTTAAATGCCAAGAAAAGCCATCTAAGATTTACTTTTTATATATTATGCCTTTTTAAGTTTTTTTGTTTGTTTTTTACATACATTGCTTTATTTTAAACCATTTTACTTATTATTTTAGGACAAGAACACTTCCAAACAGCCAAAGGGTATCAAGCGTCCCTCCAAGCCCACCAAGAAGAAGCCTGTCTTGTCAAAGAAGGCCACCCCCAAACCATCCCCCAAGCCATCTTGAAAGCCCTCCCCTGAGCCCTCTCCTGAGAAGTGCCCTGCTCACTCCACTGGGGGAGAAAAAACTGATGGCTCTCTTAAAGAGCACAGTTTCTACAACTTGGCTTCTGATGAGGAGCAACCCAAGAAGAAGCAGCAAGGCAAAAAGACACCTCCCAAAGAAAAGTCTCCTGCACATGCAGAGCACCACAACAAGCCCCCTTCTGCTTCCCCACCCCCGCCAAACTCTCCCCCTTATAGTTCATCAGGGAATGATTCAAAGCCCTGCCCCAATTACTTCCCTGGCTTCCGCCATGCTCCTGCTGACCCTTGGGACCCTCTTGTGGCCCAAAACATCTGCAACATTAATGGCAAGTTCAAGGTTCCCTCTTCTTGCCCAAATACTTCCCAATCATGAGTGTAAAGGGTGGGCCGGCCATGGTGGCCAATGGGTATATCTTCAGCTGCAACAATGCCAACCGGGGCTTTAAGAGCCGGCATTACACCTGTGAGGACCGCCCCTGCCCAGTGCAGCTCAACACGGAGCGCTTGGACCTGGTCCAAACCATTAAGGGCGAGCATACCTGCATCATGCCCAACACTACCATCTCCTGTCTCCTGAAGTGGTATCTGGTGCAGATTATGCCCACCTCCAAAGACCTTTCTGACACCCAGCTGGCTGTGCTTGCTTGCAAGTACCTGTCCCCTACCAACCTCAAGGGCAACCGCCAGAATTAACTCATTCCGCAAGTCAACTTACTGAATGTCAACAATTTGTCAACATTCAGTAAGTCAACATTATTTTGGTATTTATCCGCCAGAATCAGGCATTTCTAAAACTAAGCTAATTTTTCATAGTGAATTATTAAGTCAGAATTGCAAAATTAAAAAGGAACAGACATAATGTCAACACCATTTAAACAAAGGCTTAATTTTAAGCCAAAAAACTAATATAATTTACTATGAAAATGTAAGTTTCTTTGTACTTTTACATTAAGGTCAACTACAGTAAGTAATATCTGGATGTCAATCCCAAATAAGAATCCATAAATTTCTTAATAAAATACACAATATTCTAAAAATAACTACTTTTTATATTTTATACTACTGTTTTTATTAAATATATATTAAGATAAGCATTGAACAAAGACATATGCCAACTTTCAGAGCATTCTTTGTATTATTTAGATATTTTCTGTTATTTTAAACTCACTGGATAAACTATAGCTTATTTCCAGAAGTCCACTTAAGCCAACACACATATGTTAAAACTAGAAATTATATATGTATTTATAATGTTGGCTTTGTGTCAAATTGACGTGTTGCCTAAATTGCAACAAAGGGGTTTGGCTAAGCAAACAAAGTGACATAATTTAAGCAAGATTTAATAGGAGAGTTGCTATAAAAGAACGCTGACTGCCTGAATGTCAACACCTTCACTTATTTATTAGTAAAACACTGCCGCTTAACAAAAAGCACACATACAATGGTATGGTAATTCAGGCCAAAGTACCCAGGGCTGTACTTCAGACTTCCCTCTACAATCCCTATTATTTAGTTTTCATAAGTTACATATGCAAATCTTTAATTTTTTAAATTTAAAAATAATCAATTTTGGCCTTAAAAAACCAACTCCAGAAAATATTAACCAAGCTTTATAAGTGATTTACATAGTGTTTTTCCACTTTAATGCTGACTGTCAGTATGTCAACGTCAAAATTAAAGCATTTTTTATGCTGACAAACTAAATTAAATATTTTTGACTACTGTGACTACCAGAATTTTGAATTTTTATTTAAACATGGGTCTTTTCTATCCTTTAACAATAAACTAGCTCTAAAATTACTTTCCATACTTCTATAAACTATTTAATTAATAATAAAATTTAAAACAAGTGATTATTATTTTATTTTATTCATGTTTCACATGATTATTCTTACTTTATGAATTCTACTCTAATTATTGTAGGAAAAATCTTCCAAGAAGCCAAAAAATAACCCCAAGTCAACCAAGAAAGTACCCAAAGCCTCTGGAAAGGCCCAAAGTCCCTACCCCAACAAAAAACCAGCCAAAGAGCCCTCAACAAAACAGAAGACAAAGGAGAAGACCCCAGACCCTGAAAGCAAAGAGCCCTCCCCTGCCCCCTCCTCTTCTCTAAGCTGGTACCAATCAGAAGGAGATGAGGTTCCACTAAACAAGCAAGGAAGAAAGAAGATACCCAAGAGTCCAGAACCCCAGCCAAGCCCAGATGAATCAAGCTCAAAGGAATCAAGCTCATCCCAGTCCAGAAAGCGCAAGAATCCAACTCCAGATAATTCCCCTCCACCGCCCAACAAATCTGCACCTCCATCCTCCTCATCAAGTATCAATAAAGAAGATCCTGATGATTACCTGTCTGACTATCATCAAGCACCAATTGGCCCATGGGATCCCCTAAAGGTTCACAATATATTTAACTTCAAAGGAGAGTTTAAGCTCCCAAAGAAGTTCCCTCGGTTTTCCCTCTAATGTCTGTCAAAGGAGGTGCAAGTTTAGTCTGTGATGGCTATGTTTTCAATTGCAACAATCAGAAGAGAGCAGGAAGAAGCAAGAATTATTTATGTGAAGATAGAAGCTGTGCTGCCAGAATCAATACAGAAGTATGGGATAAAGTCACTAGTGAAAAAAGAGAGCACACATGCAATGCTCCAATAAATCTTATTGAAAAGCTTCTAAAGTGGTACCTCTACCAAATTTTCCCAGTCTCCAAAGATGTCAAGGCTTCTGATCTGGCAGTTAAGACCACCACACACCTAATTAATGAAAACCTGAAGCTCATCCCTGACTGCAACCTGTTAGTGAAGTACATATGTGACAAACGCCGTGACCTAGTCCCCCATAAGAAATCAGCCATGGTTCAAGGAGAGTTAGTCTTGACAGAGGAGTTAAAGATGTTCAATGGTGATGAGGTATTCCTTTTACATGATGATGGTCCTACAGCAGAGGCAAGAATTATATGCTATGCTACACAACAGAACCTGTAGCAGTTGAGGGATTCAGAGACCTGGTTATGTGATGGTACCTTTGCAGTATGCCCCCGCCTTTTTTACAAACTATGGGTTGTACATTCCCTTATTGAAGGCAAGGTGCTCCCATTCAACTACTTTCTGCTTCCTGGGGCAACAGAAGAGATCTACACAAGGGCCTTTAAAATCCTTCAGGAGGGCATCAAAGCCCTACCCACTAATAGAAAGAGTCCCCCTGGCCATAACACTAGAGCCAATCCAGATGATGATGAAAAGGATGAAGCCACCCTTGCTGCAGAAAAAGAAGCTCAAGATAAAGCACTTGGCCCCTCAACTATAATCATGGACTATGAAACTTCCCAGTATAACGCTTTTGTAAATACCTTTGATGTAGAGGTACAGGGGTGTTTTTCCATTATTGACAGGCTGTCAACAGGCAACTAAAGGGTCTACCTGAGCTCAGCAAGCTCCACTGTCTAGATACATCAGGAAACTGCAAGTTCTTAATTCAGCAGTTTGTAGCACTAGCCTTTGTAAAGCCAGAGCATACTAGACAAGCCTTTGAGCTCCTATGCCAGGATCCATATGCCAAGAAACATGATGGTGCCTTCTACCCTTTCATTGAATATTATGAACCACAGTGGATTGGATGTAAGGTCACTAAGCGCCAGAACAAGCCCAGAGCCAAAGCCAACTGGAACTGCTACCAGGCAGTTCTTAAGGATGAGATGAAAACTACTTCATCTTTGGAGGGCTGGCATAAGCATATCAAGTCCTCCTTTGGAATCAAGCCCAGATACAACACCTTCTACGAGCATCTCAAAGTCCAACAGGGGAAGACTGCTGCATCCATCAGAGATATTTAGAACCACCCATCTAAGAAGAAGAAAACCACTAAAGAGAAACAGTATCAAGAGAAGATCAAGGACGTTGTCAAGGCCAAATATAAGCTTTCAGAGATTGGGGAATACATCAAGAAGATTGCCACAGTTCTTAATGGCAACCAGGTTATTACAGTCTAGCTTTTCATTAAATTTATTGAGTATTGCCTAATTTTTTATATAGTTCTTATATATTAAGTATAATATTTTTAAATAAATAGTTATTCTAAATAAATCATTAATCTTTTATGATACTGCTTTTATAAAATTATTGGTTTTTTATTGATAGTTTGATGCTTTAGACTGTATTACATGGCCTATATTGGTATTTTACTAGTAAATTATATGTTTTTTGTATTTTTAAATATAGAAAAAACTTTATATTACTGTTTCTGATTATTGTATTTTTCTATAACACGTGAAATTTTATGTATCAACTTTTTGTATAGTGGATTTATTTTATCTTTATAAGTGGGAAAAATATTTTATAGTAAAGATAGCTAATTGCATAGTAAAATAAAATAAAAGTGTATTTTTATGAAATTTTTTAATATTCATGTATAATTTTTTATAGACTTTTTAAAATCTATGTTGTCACATTGCCCTAAAAAGTATCTTGAAGCTTAATTTTTATTAAGTAAAATGTTCAGGAAACAGGTTTCTGCTTATTAAAAAAGTGTTGGCATTTAGTAGTCTGCATGAGTTAAAACTTAATTCTGACTTTTTAATGCTGTTGACATTAAAGTATTTTTAATTCTGATTATTGACATATTGTAAGTTGACTTGTGGAATGAGTTAATTCTGGCGGTTGCCACCTCAAGAGGGTCCCTACTCACACCCAGTTGATCAAGTTTGTGAGCGATAGGCGTCAAGCCTCCAATCCCCTGGCCAAGAGTGCCACCAGCATCAAGGACCTTATCCTCACAGATGCCCTTAAGAAGACAGAGGATGGTGAGATGTTCCTGCTCCATGACAATGGGCAGGAAGTGGAGGATAGGATTGTAGCCTACGCCACAACCCAAAACCTGAAGCAGCTGAACACTGCTACCACCTGGCTGTGCGACGGCACATTTGCTACTTGCCCCTCTCTCTTCAAGAAGCTTTGGGTCCTGCATGGGCAGTTTAATGACCAGGTCATCCCCCTTGTGTTCTTTCTCCTTCCTGGTGCCAAGACTGAAGTCTACACCAGAGCCTTCAAGATTGTCCAGGATGCTTTGAGCTCCCTTCTCACCAACCAGCTCTCCCCTCCCACCCACACCACAAGGGCAAATCCCTCCTCCACTGAGAAGGATGAGGCAACCTTAGCCGCTGAGCAGCTAGCTCATGCGTGCTCACTTGGGCCAAAGGTTATCATAATGGACTTTGAGCAGGCTCAGTTCAGAGCCTCCCAGGCCACCTTTGATGGAGAAGTCCAGGGCTGCTTCTTCCATTTTAGGAAGGCCCTTGTCAAGAATCTCAAGAGTGAGAAGGACCTTTTTGAAAAGTATCTTAACAATGGTAAGGGGAAGTGCTGCTTTGCTTTGACTCAGTTTGCTGCCTTGGCTTTTGTACAGCCAGAGCATACTAGGCTTGGCTTTGAGGCCCTCCTGGAGGATGCTTATATCAAGAAGCACTCCACCATCTTTGAAGGCTACCTGGAGTACTTTGAGCAGCAATGGGTGGGCAAAAAGATGACTGCCTGGAGAGGTAAGAGCAGGACCACTGCCCCTTGGAACTGTCAAGGCGCCTGCCTCAGGGGGAGATGAAGACCACCTCTAGCCTTGAGGTTTGGCATAAGCACCTGAAGGTGAAGTTTGGGACCAACCCCAAGTTCAACAAGTTCTTCTCCAAGCTACAAGAAGAGCAGACCTGGACTGTCTCCAAGTTCTGCAACCTGGCCAACCAGATGATCCCCAAGAAGAGGAATTCCAAGGAGCAAGACTACCAGGAGGACGTGCAGAAGGTAGTGAAGAAAAATTACAAGGTGGCGGAGATAAAGAAGTACCTTGAAGATGTTGCCACTGCTCTTGCTGGTGGCTTTAATTAGCCAAATAAACTTTGCTTTGCCTATATATTTTTTTACTTTTAATTTTAATTTTTACTTTATTTTTTTATATTAATAATCTTTTTAGGTATAAATGGTAAGCTTTATGTTTAGTTTCAGTATGGTTTAGTAAGAAATATCTTATATTTTGTTAATTTATCTTTAAGCTATGAGGTATTTTCAGTTATGCTTATAAAAAGTATAATAAATTAAATATAGAATTTTCTTTTATTTTGTAGTTAGTTTGATATACTAAAAATCTTTATTTTTGGTTCATTGGAATTTTTAATTTTTATGGGAATAAAAAATAGTTTTATAATAAAGAGTGTAATTTGCATAGTAAACTGAAATATAGTTGCTTATATCTCCTTATTCTTATTACTTATAGTAATTTTTTATTGCTTTTTTGAACTCTCTGGGGTCACTTTATTATAATAATGTATTTTAAAATAATTTTTTATATTAAAAATGTTCAGGGTAAAGTGTTTTGTTAATTAAAAAAGTGTTGACATCCAGGAAACAACATTTAAGTAATACCGGGTCGTCACTTTACTATAGTATCAACATTAAAAGTGTCGACATGGCCACTGTTGACATTTTTAGTGTTGACATGGGAGCTGTTGCCAATTTGATCATAGCCTGTATATTTGCCAGTTCAAGATGGCAATTATGGGTTATCCACTGTTGGATTGTCCATTTGTGCTCCTTGGTGATCATAGTGGAAACACAAAAGGATTTCTCCGCAGCAAGAACTCGGCCAGTATTAATGAACTTGTTGAAGGTCTTGCTGGTGTACTTGGGATCCACCCCAGCAAGGGCCGCAGCCGCTTTGTAATTGTCCAATTCACACATTAGCTTAAGCAGGATGATGCGTTTAATGTTGGTGATGCGCTTCTGAGCGGGCTTTTTAGTGGTGGGGATTGACTTGTTGGCATTGGGCACAACACAGGGCATGGGCACCTTGGTGTAAAATGTAGCAACCTTTTTGAGCACCAACTGTCCCTTGTCAGTTCTGAAGAGCTCAGGCTCCTTGTCCTCTTCCTGATTGCCATAACTGACGTAGGGCTTGTAGCTAGTATCAAGTACAGGCTTCACCTTCTCCAGCATGGCTGACAGGACTGACTCTTACCAGAACACAACGTTGAACACATATGAAGTAAGTTTTACCTCCTTGTTTCTAACTTTCTTTGTAGTGGTGACCTTGGTGGGCTTCTGGGTCAGCTTTGGGACCTGAGGGTTGATGCTCTGCACCCTAGCAGCTTGTTCTCCTTAAACCAGCTGTATCAGTGCAGTGTCACTATGGAACTCCTCTCCAGTCTCCTTCTTGAGTAGGCACTTGGGTTGCACTAACTCTATTCTTTGACCTGCAGGGGCAACTACAACCACAGCGCACAACGGTTGTATTGGTACTCTGTTGTTGTGTTCCTTCCATTTTGAGAATTTAATAAAGTATTAAATAAATTTCACTTAAGTTACTCCCTAATTTTTTAATTTTTGCTTTTGTCTGAATATGGATATTTAATTAATATTTTTCCCACCCAATATCCCAATTATAGTTTTTATTTCTTAATTAGTTGTTTTTAGTTTTCCAACACCCAGTTTAGAATACCCAAAATAATTCCCACCCATTTCCCCAGATTTACGCCAAATTAAGAACCCAATAAAATATTCTTTAAATTTATGTTTCAGATCTTGTGTCTTATTTTAGATACCTTGGTATCATTCATGATTACAATCCATTGCACACACTGAGTGAGTGATTTTTTTAACATAGTGAGTTGCTATTGTGTTTTGTTTGTGGATTGATTTTTGACTCACCTTGCTGGGGTGTATTTTGTCACTGATTCACATTATAAACATATCTACACCAAAAGTCAAATCACACCATTTTTTGTGAATCAATGTATTTTGGATTTTATTTTGAATGATTTTGCTTTGCGCATGAGCCCTTTGTTGCTGTGTTGACTCATTTTGCCCATTAACGCCAATAAACCCTGTTAACAGAGTGTATATTTTAACCTGGGAGTTGGATTTTGTTCAAATCTGAAATCATTTTGTTTGAATCTGAGGTATTTTTGGTTGCCGCCATAGCTTTTAAAACTACTGTATGCAATCAAAATGGTACCTTTGCTGTGCCTGCCACTTTTCCAGCCAGCTACCCCATCATGACAAAGAAAGGGGTGCAGGCTTTGTCTACAAGGCTACAGCTTCAGCTGTAATGATGAGAAGAAAGCAATACACAAGCATCACTATAAATGTGATGATGTTGGCTGCCCATCTAGACTCACTACTTATGGGTTCACTAGATTTAAAGCCCTAACTGTCAACCATGACTATGCTGAGCCTTTTGATCCCCTTTACCAACTTATCTGCTGGTTTCTTTTCCAGGTGATCCCAACCACCAAGGATCAAACCGCAGCTGAGGTTGTCAATGATTCCCTCCATAATTTAAATGATACCCAACTTGCAACTGTTGATGGCGCCTCAAAACTACAGAGATATCTCACTGATCAGAGATATGCTCTGAGCACTGAAGGCGTCAGTGCTATGTCTATTGACCAATTGATCCTCATGGAGGAAAAAATTATCCCGCCATGAGGAGAGATTCCTTCTTCACAATGATGATCAACACACCCTCAAGTGTATTATCTTCTTTGCCACAAGCCAGGATCTACACAACCTGCTGAAATGCAAGACCTGGCTCACAGATGGCACTTTCTCAACCTGCTCAAAGCTCTTCAGCCAGCTTTGGAATATCCATGGGCAGGTTGGTAATCTAGTTCTTCCCCTGATATTCTTTTCCCTTCCCAACAAGAAGCAGTAAACATATTTCCAGGCTCTAACAATATTAAAGGCCAAGGTGGATGAGATACTCCCAACTATTGAAGAGGAGCCAAAGGAGACTAGAGGGCGCAAGAAAAAGGCCCAGTCAGAGGAAGCTACCCCCAAAAAGCAGCCATAAAGCCTTCCCTACCATGAATATCTGGTAATGGATTTGAACAGGCTCAGTTAAATGCCTTTATTTGTGTCTTTAAGAGCTCTCCTCAGGAATGCTACTTCCACTTCTGGCAGGCACTCTGCCGCTGCCTCCAAAAGTGCTCTGACCTCCATGAGCTGGTCAACTCTGAAGGCACCAAAGAAGCCAAGGACGTCTTCAATTGCTTTGCTGTCCTTGCTCTAGTTATAAAGGAGGAGACAAATGCCTTCTATGACGCCCTACTCTGTCACCCATATATTATAGCCAACCAGGCAGCCTTTGCGCCCTTTATTGAGTATTTTGAAACTCAATAAGTTGGTATCTTTCAAGGAGCACGCCACATCAGAAAGGGCAGTGACTCAATCACCTGGAACTTCTTTAAGCAGGTAAAAGATGGTTTAATCAAGACCACCTCTTCCCTTGAAGGGTGGCATAGTCAATTTACTACAAGGGTCAGGGTTCATAAGCCCAAATTCAATAAGATCATGGTCCATTTAAAAACCCAGCAGGCTGTCATGAATGACATTTTAATACTTGTATTGAAAACTCAAGAGTTGAGCCCCAGTTCCCAAAAAACGGATCAAACCCTCCAGGACAGTCCAGGACCCGCCAACCTGTTAAGTCACAGGCTCAAATTGATGAATTACTCTGCAACCCGCCGGCCTACTATGGAGAATTCCCTGAATAGTTGCCAGTCTGCCAGCAAACTGGTGCCAATGAAGACCCATATCTGCAAAGGAGATGTAACCTGGCTAACAGAGGTTGGTGAAGGACCCACTGCCAACCTGCCCAACGCCAATACTGGAGTTTGAAACCAGCATTGGAAACCCTGGAATCAAACCCTGACCCTCCAAAGACTACTTGAGTCACACAAAGTGGACAGGAGATCACCCACTTGTTAAATTGCAAACCCAAGTTAACAACTTACTCCAAGACCCGCCAGTCTCCCAAGGACAGTTCCCCAAATGATCATCAGATTGATGCCAACCTTGAGCCACCAAAGACCTGAACCTATGCAGAGGTTTCAGCTTGCCTTAAGGAGGCTAAAACAAAACCTATTTTTAACTCTACCAATGACCACCAGCAACTGCCAGTCTTCCGCCCAGAAGGGGTAGTAAAATTGAACTACTCAGGTGACATAGTGAACAGTGGTGGCAGAACAAAGCATTGCCATTTCTATTCACCTGAGCAATCACAACCTGGATCTGCTGCCCTTGAGACTCCAAGCCAAGACCCATGCCCCGCCAGTGCCTTGCCTGCAAACCTGAACTCTGCAAAAATTGAAGAAGCAAAGTCCCATGGTATAAAAACCTGTGCGGTACGGTGAAGACCCCATTGTCATTTTTGATAATAAAGTTTTATGAACCTTTGGTTTGAACAAATCTTACCCTATCTAGTCTTAGTGCTCTTCCATCTTAATTCCAGCTAAGTAGACCACCAGGACATTGCCCTCTCCTGAGACCAATCTGCCAAATTGCCCCAGGCATTATACCGTCCCCTGGGAGCCCCCTTTGGATCTGTGCACTTTATTGAATACCCCCAATCCGGCCTATTCAGAATACGACTTGGAGACCATCCTCATTGCCAACCCCTTGTCCAGGACTAGAGAAACCAAATACATAGGACACAAAGGAAAGTGGTAAAAAAGGCTGCCAAGATTGTTCAAAGACAAGTACAATTATCTGCCTGCCTACTTTGTTCCTATGACTCCTCCCTTAACCCCACAACCAGACCGCCCACTGGAACCTACTGCCACAGCTGAGACCACCTCTACCCAATTTTTTGGAGTACTCTACATTACTTTGACAGGTTTGGTGGATTCTGTGGTCCCCAACTCCGGACCCTGGTCCTTACTCAAGCAATCTGTATCTTATATTATCAAGTTAGCACCCATTCTATGTGGGCCCTACCCGCTGGCTCGGCCGCACCTCACCCTGAGCCGCCCAATTCCTCTACCTACAACTGGCTTCCTGACACAGGCCATCTCTGCCCGCCTCTTTAAGACTGGTATGAAGACCAAGGGTGATCCCCCTAAGCAGACTAAGGCTGTTAATAAATATACAGAAATCAGCAAGGTGGTCCTTGTCTACTATCCCAAGGATAGCAAGCTTGAGCATCTTCAGGTCATCTCTGTTGCTCTTTCAACTAATGTTTGAGCCTATTTGAAATAAAAACTCCTTTATTTTCCCTCTTATTTCCTTTAATATTATCATTCTTTGACTTTAATTTAGTAATTGGTACAATTCTATGCTTATTTTAAACT
The DNA here is from genome assembly GCA_014839935.2 of Entomophthora muscae. NCBI lineage: Eukaryota > Fungi > Entomophthoromycota > Entomophthoromycetes > Entomophthorales > Entomophthoraceae > Entomophthora > Entomophthora muscae. The sequence goes on along the minus strand of QTSX02002319.1, from coordinate 114,972 downwards.
ATAGTTTATATTTATAATAGATGAAAATAGTTGTTTTATGGCATATTTTAACTTTTGGTCTTTAAGCAACTATGTTGCTACTAATTGACCCATTTTTTATTGCATATTTAAAATTCTGAGGCTTTTTAAGCCTAGAAATGTTTTTTAAATTTTATTTTTTGGGAATTTTTGGAGTTCAAAAAATCTAAAATTCTAAAACCATTTTTTTAGTCAAAATGCTGTAAATCAAAATGGAGTTTTTACTATAAAATTGAGATAGCTAGAAATTGAGATGGTGTATTTCAAGATGGCGTTTTTTTGAAATGCAGTTTTCAAAATGGAGTGCCCTACCCTCAGTTATTGCACATAGTTTAACTTAATGAAATAAGCCTGATGAAAAAAATCATGTCTTTGTTTGGAAATTGGCACACTGACTTGTGGTCACTCTAGCATTAGAGAACCCAGTGGTTGGGTGCTAGAGTGACCACAAGTCAGTATGCCAATTTGCAAACAAAGACATGTCTTTTTTCACCAGGCTTATTTTATTAAGTTAAACTGGGTTCAATAACTGAGGCATGTCTGGTCTTAGCAAAGCACAAATACAGCACAAATGTACACCCATTCCAATTGCCAGGTCCATAGCACTTGTAGCTTTTAAATTTAATTTATTGTAGCTCTTTGAAAATATTACAGTTATAATAGAAAACAATATAATTAATAAAAATAATCCATCACACCACATATGTCTCTGAACTGTATGATCTACATTAACACCTGAGTGTGATTATTTCTTTTTAATAGATTTGTACTCCAAACATAATCAGCATACCAAGTTAAAAACAAATTATATTTTACTTGGAAAAAACATGTACATGAACAAAACATGTCATTCACAATACTAAGATTGGGTTGGTTTAGGCACTCTGAATATCTGATCTTCATATAATCTGTAAAAGTGGTTCTCTTTTAATAAATGTGTACTTTGGGTTAAAATTGGCTTGCTGATTTGAGAACAAATCATGTTGTACTTTAACAAAACATGTAAATGAACAAAAAATGATGTTCATGATACTAAGAATGGGTTGTTATATACAAAATATACATAATATCAATATCAATGAATAGGATTACTTAAAGCTAATAAAAATACATAATTTAAATCAGATGTATTTATTAAATCTCTATTAGATAAAATAGAACATACATATTTTTGGGACCTTGTTGCAACCAAGTCTCCCTCCTTGCCTGCTAATGTATCTTACAATACACAGGGGGCGCTCAAAGAGTAGCCCATTGGCGTATCTAACAACATGGACCAATCCTAAGGCAGTATCAAACTGTGGGCACTTTCTCCTAATTAGGAGCGCTACCTATTTGGCCTGATGATCCCTGCACAAGTTATTCCTTGGCTTCAAACCTTACATGGAATATGCCACTATGCCATCCCCTTGTGTCTTTTCCCATTAATATATATAAAAGTGAGTCTGTCTGTCTGTAATGTCACCTCAAGTGGGCTCAAGCCGTAAGGGATTTGACTGAATTAATTTTTACTTAAATTTGATTTTAAAAGTTGATTGTTAAGCCAAAAGCTCAATTTGGCTCATCCTTACATTCAATCCCTTACATGCATCTTTGAAAGTACTCGGGTTGAATTCAGCAGAGTGTGGTCTAAATCATGTTAAACTGAAATATAAGCCACTCAAACTTTAATAAATTGTATTTAATTACTTGCATTTTAAATTAGTGGCTAACTCTATTCAACCATAACAAAGTGGCTTATCTTTCTAGATTATTTGACTTTAGAATGGGTGGATTAAAACTGGTAGAGAAGCAGCAAATGTTTTAGATTGTTTTACACAATTGGATGGTTATGCTCTGTGCTGACAATAAAATTGATGATGAAAAGAGAGCTTGGTCAATTTAAAGTGATACAGTTTAAATTATAAATATAAATATTAGTTTAAACAAGTAGATGGTTGGCTTGGACATTTCGAAATTATTATTCTTCAAGTGAAATAATAGAATATTCCAACTGGATGCATCACCTGATCCAAGTGGCTGCATATTGTTCAGAGTAAACCTTGCTTGACACAGCTTCATCCCAAAAGAACATCAGTGGAGTAAACTAACTATGATAAAATTATGTTTCCATATGATATTTTCATGAAATTTAGAGGACATAGATCAATTTTTCAGATGATTCCAATCAAAATGGTACCAAACATGATAGCTCTAGCTGCTCTAAATGCTGAGATATATAGTTAAGTGCTGGAATCGGGTTCGCGTCATAATCAAAGGCTCAGGCTCGATTTGAAATTATCTAAATTTACTTTTAATGCAACTAAAAAACTAAAACCAAGGGATCTCAGTGAATGCTAAGCCAATTTTGGTGCCCAATAGCTTATTTAAAAGCTGCAGATCAGCTCTACATTTATACAGACATTAAAAATCAATTACGAAATTTTAAAATAATCAGTTTAGCCTTACTAAACCTAATAGTGATACTATACTTATTTAGGTTTAGTTTTTATTTATACTTGGAGTATACAATTTTAATTTTAAATTTAAATAAATATAATTGAAATTACTTTTTAATAAAGCAACTAAATAAAATTTTAATTAAACATGCTATAAGTAATACAAGCCTAAAAAGACAATAAAATAAATTTAATTGATTTATTAAATTCAACTTTAATTCTGTCCTTGGACGGGGCAACCACCTAGTCTAAATATACTTTTAATACTGCAAATTCAGAGCCTGAACGTAAAAATGTGGTATTGTCAAATCCTTGGTCCAAATTTTGAATCACTTTTGCGGGCAACTCAGCTGAGTGAAAAATAAAATATTTAATAAAATTAACCATTTAATTTGACTTTTTTTGGTTTATTTAAATTGGCAAATTTCGAATCTCTTGAGCAGATAACTCAACTAACAAAAGACAAAACTCAGCAAACAAATGCGGGATACATGAATCAGAAATGTGGGATTCTTATGTACGATTTGAGATTTCCTGTATGTCAAACAAATCATAGACATCGTGTGAAAATTAACAATTCTGAAATTGTGGGGTTGTCAAATCCAAGAACCAAGTTTCAAATCTAAATTGCAAGGAATTTGAAATAAATATAATTTATGGGTGTCTCAAAAAGGATGTTATAGGATCTAGAGTGGATTTGTGCTAATTCTTTTAGGAATCATAGGCATTCTCAAAAATCACCCTATTCTAGTTTAGCACAGCTAAAATTTCTATTGTAATATTAACAAAATTAACATACTTAACAATAAAATTGACTAAAATGTACAATCCTCTTTTTGAGTTTAATTTTTAATAAAAATTTATTATGTCTTCTTTCAACAACAACCAATTTAACAAGCTGTTCCCTGGCCTTGACAAAATCATGCAGGGCTACACTGGGTCTCTTAATAGTGAAGCCTCTGTCTATGGCCACTCCCAACCTGCAGGCCCCTCCGCAAGCACCACACAGGAGTCTGTTCTTTCCCCTGCAACTTCCAGCATGGCCCTGTTTTCCCACCATGCATAGGCAGCTGCCAACCCAAATCCCTTATCAGCAATGGCATCTGGAACCAGCTTTTTTAGCCATGGGGTCACCTAGAGAGCCCAGAACAGCCAATCAGCCTGCAAGACGCAGAAGAAAATTGATCACCCCGGAGATTGTTCTTGAAATGGTTGAAAAGCGAGGCAAGCTTATGTCCCTTGGGGAAATTGCAGCCGCAATGGGTTTTGCAAAGTCAACTGTGGCTGCAACCCTGTGAGCCCACGCCAACTGTGGCTCCCCACCAAGAAGACCTCAACTGGTGCCTGTACTTCAACCAAAGGTGATACAGCCCATCCCCTTATGATGGCCATTATGGAATGTGACCCGCAGATGCCCCTGGTCCAGGTATGTCTCCAGTTGGGACTCCACGGCATCTTCTCCAACAAAAGAACGGTGAATTCATGGATTCACAGAGCTGTGGTTGCCGCCAGAATCCTATCCAATCAGGTTCTTGGTGGCCCCATTTTGGTGGATATTAACCCATACAATGCAACCATTATTAATTTTGTTAAAGGGAGGGCAATGAGGGCCCGTAATGACATCATCTTCCTATCATATGCTAAGATCTCAGCCAGTATCCAAGGCTTTGAAGAGAAATGCATCAAATCTGATGTGTACAAGCGCGGCCCAATCTTGTATTGTTTTGTCAGGGTTTTATTGGCAGTTTCCCCATTGGGTGTCAATTATTACTCGGCAATATTGAACACTGCAGATGGGTATGTCTACCAGATGGAGCTCAAGGCCATGCTGGAGGAGTGGGCCACACAAAACACCGTGCACACAGTTGTACTGAGTGCGGAGATGGAGCAGCGGGAATGGGCTACCCAAGAAATCAGGGCTGCAGGGCATACCTGCTGGTCCTACCCCATCAACTACGCCAACATGCATCTTGCAGATGTATGTCTCTACAATTTGGTTCCGCCCTCAGGCGCTTGAAGCCTGCCACCTACAACAAACTATGCACCCAGATTGATAAGGGGTATGAGCTTTTCCCTTCCACGTCCGTCCAGGACTTAATTGATCTCATCATTTTCTATGCAAGTGATAGTGATAAGTCCAGAAAGGACCCCCGTCTCCCCCCATGCCAGTCCATCTGTTTTTTTAAGCCAGTATATGTGACAGAAGAAGAATTTGAGCAATTGAAGCAAACCACTCTTGCTGCCCCTTCCCAGTCAATAAACCCTGCCTCCCCAACCCCCCATCAAGCCACCTGCCTTCCTACCCTGACTCCCAAGCCACCACCCATTCCCTCCCCACTATCTCTGATGCCACCCCTTTCACAGGCACAGATGAAGGCAATGTTCATTCTGCCCATTCCCTTCCCTTCCCTTCCCGTCCTTTGATTAGTAAATAAATCTTTTCTTTGTGATAACTTATTATAAATTGATATCTCTCTTTCAATTTACAATTAATAATACTTTCTTTTTACATTATTGTCATTTCACATAATTGAAACAATGTTGTACATTTTATGAATAGCTTAAAATTATGAGCATACATCTTTCCATCATCATTAATAAATAAAAGACAATAAGCGTAAATATTGGATTAAAATATTGCAATTAGACGTCAACTCTTGATATTTAGAAATTATGTGCATAACTAAATACATTTTGATTAATAAAATTCATTGTAAACTTGGTCTTTTTCATTGTAATTTATCAAAATGGATTGTGTTTATATTAGAGAGTCATTAACACTTAGTACAAATATTAATACATAGTGCATTTTACAGCCTGTATATTTACCTATTGGTAATAATTCTATAAACTTTTTAGTTGGATTTTACGAGGTAATAATAATGTAATGTGTTATAAATTACAGTTTACTGTCATTAATTGGCTGATTTTCTTTTCTGTGGCAATTGTGCATTTTCTGATATTTCTGCACTAGTATCCAATTGGTTGGCTTCACATCCAATTGCACAGGTAAAAGGAAAACAAGCCGCCACCCCAGCCACATTCAGTCTTGAGGTGGTGGCTTGTTTTCCTATTGCCTGTGCAATTGGATGTGAAGCCAACCAATTGGATACTAGTGCGGAAATATCAGAAAATGCACAATTGCCACAGAAAAGAAAATCAGCCAATTAATGACAATAAACAGTAATTTGTTAACACATTACATTATTATTACCTCCCAAAAACCGACTGAAAAGTTTACAAAATTATTACCAATAGGTAAATATACAGGCTGTAAAATGCACTATGTATTAATATTTGTACTAAGCGTTAATAGCTCTCTAATATAATCACAGTCAATTTATTTTAAATTAAAATGAAAAAGACCTAGTTTACAATGAATTTTATTAAACAAAATGCATTGGGTTATGCACATAATATCAAAATATCAAGAGTTGACGTTTAATTGCAATATTTTAATCCAATAATTACGTTTATTGTCTTTAATTTATTAATGATGGTGAAAAATATGTATGCGTTGAAGATAGTGCTATAAAAACCAAGTTTTTTTGATGGAATTCAAACAATATGTCAACAATCTATAACTTGATCAACAAAATAGAAGAACACCTGCAAAAGGTTGTTGAGATAGAAAGAAATATCAGGGAAATAGTGACAGGGAAGCTGGGTAACAAGGGCCAGCCACTAATCCAGTCAAAAGAAGATGCTCTGGACAAATTGGGAAATATTATAGATGAAATAAATAAAGAAAATTACTTAATCTACAGGGAACTATTTTATCAAGTCTAAGATTCAACAACACGGCCTACAATTCATGGGAGTTCTGGCAGGGGGCCAAAGAAAACAATAAGATCAAACTAATCAAAGGAACAGAAATTCAAAAGGAAATCAACACCAATGAAGAGGAAACTGACCAAATGGAAACAGATGAAAATGAAATACAAGCAAGAAGCAGAAGCGCTTCAAGAAATACAGAAGCTTTATCAAATGAAAATCAAGAGAAAGCACAATTTGCAAGAAGAATAAGAAAAATTAAGCCTAAGAAAATTAATGAAGAGCATCCAACACTCATGAAGTTTGCCAATATGGCGCCTGTGGCTGAGGGGGCCACAGGGGAAACAATTAGTAAGTCTTTTCATGTTTAACTTATATTATTTTAGTCATCACCAGGGATGGGGATGAGGTTGTGGAAGTGGCAACTTTTACGCCAAGTTGGTTTTATGGGGGTTACCAGTCACTGGTGGCCCCTATAAAACAAATAAATAAAAATCAAATAAATAAAATAGTTCAACAGAATATGAATATGTTTTTTAATAGTGAAGCTCAAGATAGGGAATATCAACCACCTGCAGGTGCTCACCATAGATAAGGGAAGCATAAAAACTAGGATCAACAATCAAAATCAAAGAAATGAATGAAATTTGCGGGGATATAAAACTGAACTTCAATGAATACATATATGAAAGCATTTAAAGGTTCCCCTTCACAAATATCAACAAATACAAAAAAATTAATAAAAACCGATTTTCAAATAGGAAATGAATATCTGAAATCTGTAATTTTTAATGAAGGTTTTAAAGCTCTATCAAATAAAGTCGGGGATGCAGTCCTCGTGAATAATATTTTAAGCCTTTATTGATATTGTTTGCCAAGGCCTGGGGGGCTGATACAAGTCAGGCACCCCCAGAACCCTCTTCAAATTTAACCAAACATCCTATATTAATAGGTTAGTACAAACTTTCAAAAAATTGTGCATGTTCTCAGAAAAGTATACCTTGCAACAAATTCACGTTGCGGTGTACCTGGGAATCCTGCTCCACTGCATATTGAAAGCCAATGTGAAAAAATTAGAAGATGTACCTATACAGATCAACATATGCCGCGTAGCCCTCAACAGACAGAAGACACCACAGGGATACAGGACAGTTGAGCACGTTCTATATGACTCATTTGCAATAGCAACACTATACGGGTACTATGTGCTCCCCCAAAAAATCTACTAGTTGATTCTCTCACCTGATTGCCTTTTATAAGACGTTTGGCCACCACTGGGGTGCTGAGCGCCACCCCTCTAGCAATTGGCGCCAGAGTCATCCACCACATGCAGAAGAGTATGTGATCCCAATTGGACGCATTGGCAGAAAATTTGATTTTGGGGTATAATTCCCCGGAATAATCACATTCCCCTTGAAATTTGCATTCCCCTAATAAATCATTTTCCCTTGCAACTTAGATATATTAATATTAAAATTTTAATATTAAATATTTCACAATTAAAATTTTACCAGTAAAATTTTAATAGTGAAGTATTTAGTATTAAAATTTTAATATTTAAAATAAAAAATTTAAGTATATTAAAAGACATTAGTTATAGTTGCTAATACATCAAATAAAAAAGAATTAAAAAATGTTTTATTTACTACTTGTTGAGTATGAGTCCATTTATCACAAAGATAAACATGGAGAATTGAATTTATCCGCATCATGCGGCCCGCTCCACTATTGTTCTAAACAAATGATTGTTTAGAACTCAAATTAACTTTCCCTTGTGATATGATTTGATAAACATATTTAATATACTTGAACTGCGTCCTAAGTAAAAATTAGTAAGGAATACATAAAAATCATTGGTTGCCATGTTGTGTGGCTATAGTGGCACTGAAATAACAAGGATCATATGATATACAAGGTCCAATTTGTGGCTTAGAAAAGCCAAAGTACCATCAAGGATTCACAATTATTTGAATAAACTAATTTATTTCTATCTTTTTTTAATTTATTTATTTATTAGAGAAAAAGCCAATAATAATATTCAGTGCATTATAATAAAAATATATCCATCTTACCTAGTATCATTAATTTTACTTACCTTATCCATGTATTCTTATATGTCTATAATACAATCAAATGTCACATTATTATATATATATTAATTTTTGAGCCCTATTAAAATAAAAATAAATAAAATAAAAACAAATAAAATCCAGAGTGCCCATTTACCTGATTGGCTTGGAGGCCAGGGCTTTTGGAAGGAAGGATTCCAAGTGCTCATAGAAAGCTGCCACCACATTGGGTGGCATCACAAATTGGCTGACCTCAAGAATATTGAATAGGTCCTCAGTGTCCTGAGGAAGGCTTTGTTTCACCTTATTCTTGATCCACCCAAAGACCTCCTCAATTGGATTCAGGAATGGGGAATATGGCAGGAGAAAGAGAAGTCTCATTGGACAATCAGCAAGGCAGTGGCTGGAGGAGTAGCTGTTCTTGTCAATGGTGGGGAGCTCAGACACAACCAGATCTACTTTGTGGAGCCCAACATTATCAAGCACAACAACATTAGTTGTGCTGCTATAATTTATCCAAAGGTACTCCTTGACAGCTTGGAGAAAATCAAGAAAAGTCCCGCTGTTATGGGAGCCTTTAATCATCTGGTATTGATCTAACCTGCAAGGACTAAGCAGCGCAACCATTGAATAGGTCTGGGAACAGACAGATGCACAATGGGCTACACCGTCCTTGGACCCCTTCTTAACCCACCCATGCCTGGCCCTGAGTGAGGAGGAAAACAATGATTTGTTGATATAGAAGAACTGGACATTCCCATTCTCCTTTAGTGCCAGATATGTCTTGGTATAAATGTGTTGATACTTGATGGTCTTTTCACTGTTCTTATTATATGGAGAAACTCTGAGCACCTTCCACAAGAAGCCCAAATAAACCATAGTTTTGTAGACAAGGGTTTTAGAAACAGAAAGTCTGAACTCTGTGGTGAGCATTGATTGGACAGCAAGTGTGTCCAGGTGGCAATCCCTGGCTACCCACTGCTTGATTGTGTTGATGTGTATGGGCTGAAGGAGCTTTGGCTGTCTTTTTGCCTTGGTGGATTCAGCAATTTGCCCGGTATTGCCATACTTGGTGTTGATGTTGGCAATGCACCTGGCTGTGACACCAAATCAGGACGCAATATCCCGACCCTTATTCCCCTGTTCAAGCAGTTGAGGAGAGCTTCACGCTCACTATCTGTCAACTGATGCCGGCCCTTGGCAGGTACCACAGCATCCTGGCTACCAGGCTCAACACAGGGGATGGGGACCTTTGTGTAGAAGGTGGGATCACGCTTGCTTGCAGTGGCGCTGTCAATGGTGGCATATGACACAGGCACAGGTGGCTCATCAGTTGTGGCTAATGGCTCATAGGTGGTGTCAAAGACGCGGGGGCAGGAAGTAGCAACTCTTGGGTCAAGAGTGCGGGGCCGGGTGACAACTGGGTAAAAAATGGAGGTGTAAGTAACCTCAGTGTTCCTGGTGACCCTGGTGTAGGAGACTTTGGTAGCAGGCCTTGAAAGTGGCTTCTGCCTGGGATTCAAGCAGGTTGATTGGGCTTGGGATGCAGGAGGTGGTTGGCTGGCAATGACACCTTGGGAGGCCTGTGTATTGGCATGACTCCCCTTAAGTTGGGTTCTGGGTCTGTTCTTGGACCCTCTGGGACGCCCTTGTGGACAGGCTGCCCCACAGCTGGTGCAGGAGCGGGTTGGGAATGTGTCAAGATTTCGGATTTAACTAATTAACGGTTTCAATAAAATAATGCGGGCCAGCAGTTAATTGCTCTTAGGAAGGGTTTCAACGAAATAATGTGGGCCGCAGGTTGTGGAATCAGTGATCAAATCATATCCTGGCATCAACATACTCATGCATTACAATTAATTAATGGTATATGCAATTACTGCTCATTAATTAATCCACCTTGAACCACCACCTCAAACATGCTTCCCATAATAATTACTATTCTAAAACTTTAAATGAATCCTAGAACAAGAGGGCCGTCATATGAACCGTCATCTGTATTACATCTAGAAGAGTCTAACATGGACTGGGCCATCAGGCCAACCACTCTAAGATAAAAGGCTTTGAGCCTATTGTATTAGAGTAGCTCTGATTAAGTGAAACAATCATCTCTGTGAACTAGTAGCCATCACTGGCTAGCTAGCCCTGGAGGTGGCCCAGGTAGACAGAGAGAATACCAATCTGTGGAAGATGTCAATTTAGCCTTCTAATAAAGCCACCCCAAAAAGGCTGGGCCTCCTGCTGTGTCGCCCTAATGCTACTTCAGTCTCCTTTAGCGTTGTGAGCTAACTCAGATAAAACGCGGGCAGGCAGGCTGCCTTAAAGCCAGTTAATTAGAATAAAAGACAGATGATTTCTTGACAACTTGATGATTGATCCAAGTCTTATTTCCTCAATGTGATCCTCTCTTAAGTTTTATTAGTGGAGAGCAAAAGATGATACTGTTGTCATACAGTATAATTATCTATAGCAAAATATAGAGACAACTTATGAACCTATATCCAGAAATAGGAAGAACAGTCCCAAATCCTTCAGGCCTTGGGCCCTGTCAGACTTGCTACTTCTGATGGCAACAAAATATTCTGGGCCTAAGGTTACGCCAAAGTCACAGGTTCTCTGTACTTTCCTAATGTTAGAAGACTTAGGATATCATCTGGCTGATGACAAAATACTATGGTCCGCAATTTACTGACAGAATGTGATTGACGGTCCATTAAAAATAAAATAAAAAATATATTTTAGATTAAATATGTATTTATTTGGATTTTTGGTTGAGTTGTGAGTAGTTATTTTCTCTTGAGTTAGCCTTGAATAGTAACAAAATTTCTATATCTGTGATTTGAAGTGAATAATATTGTATATTTCCGGGTTTGGATGATTTTAAAGTTTAATCACTTTTTATGTCTAAACATGTTTATTGATATTGAATTTTTAGTTTGATTTCAGTTGTGGTGGAGCTTCTTGATTTGGCTTGGTGTTTCCTAGTGTGCTTAGTTTATATTAAATTTGGATTCCAGTTCCCGCAATTAATATCTGAGTTTACTAGTGGCATTCAAAAGTGATTTGAAATTTGATTCTTGGATTTTACAATCCTGTAATTTCAAAAAACATAGTAAACTTAATGAAAATGGTTGATGGATTTGAACGCTTCAAATCTGATTCCAGTTAATTCATTTTGTCCATTGGAAATATGCAGCTTGACTTGAACTTTGCAAAGTGTCTATGAGTTCCCAATTTTTTAAATATTCAAATAAAAATACAAAGAATTCAATTTAATTAAAAAAGGCTATCCTGCAAAAGTGATTTGAAATTTGGACCAAGGATTTGACAATCCCGCATTTTTATGTTCAGGTTCTGAATTTACAGTACACACTACAAAAACTAAAATCAATGTATCTCAGTGAATACTAAGCCAATTTTGGTGCCCAATAGCTTATTTAAAAGCTGCAGATCAGCTCTACATTTATACAGACAGTAAAAATCAATTACGAAATTTTAAAATAATCAGTTTAGCCTTACTAAACCTAATAGTGATACTATACTTATTTAGGTTTAGTTTTTATTTATACTTGGAGTATACAATTTAATTTTAAATTTAAATAAATATAATTGGAATTGATTTTTAATAAAGCAATTAAATAAATTTTAATTAAACATGCTATAAGTAATACAAGCCTAAAAAGACAACAAAATAAATTTAATTGATTTATTAAATTCAACTTTAATTCTGTCCTTGGACGGGGTAACCACCTAGTATAGTATATTAACCACAATATTCTACAATAAACAATACCTTATTCTATTCATTCCTGTCCTTTCTATTGGACTTTTGTCTTATCCAATCAAATACTGGACTCTAATTGGTTCAGTTGCAATAATATTTTTATTGGTATAAAAGGGGTTAGGATAAAAGCAAAGAAAACATGTTGGAATTAGAGGCAATGATCAAGGAGTTAGACAAGGTGGTGGCTAAAATCAAGGAGTTCAACCAAAAGGTGAAGGTCATGCTCAAGGAGGTTGTGTTAGAAGGTGAAATAGTAACCAATTTACCATGAAAGCCATGAAGAAGAAGATATTCAATACTATCAACAAACTTGCAACAAGGCTTCTTAATGTACAGAAAGATGTTCTTGCCAACCTACAGTTTAAGTCACAGGGGTTTGCTTTTGCGGAGGCATGTTCAAAGAATCCCAAGATGTTTGAGCAACTAAAAAATAAAAAGAAACATAAACCAACAGAAGAAGACCAGCAACCATCAAGTAACAAGTCCTGTGAAGCAGCCCCTGTCAAGGGGGCATCAGGTAAAAATATAGAAGAAGGTAAAAAATAAAATATTAAATAAATAAAAAGATTATAATAACTTTTTTATTTATAGAAGAGAACAAAGGAGTAGTCCATCAATACCTAAAACCCTACATATCCTGAACTTTTTACAGCAATTATGCCCCCCACATAGGGCATCAGCTGGTCCTGATGCCAGCCACCCACTCCAAAATGATAAAAAATTAGAAACAAATTTCCATATGAAGTCAGAACAACTTGCAAAGCTCCAACTCACAGCAGATGGCACTGAATGGCGGGTCTCAGCTTTGGCTGTGGCCCCTAACCTGCACCTCAACCAGTATGTTTTGCCCCCAAAATTCCAGAAGCTCTTTGTCCTCCTTATCTGGGACTTCATCAATACAATGCCATATCAAAACTTACCCAAAATGGAGAGAGGACAAGAATAAGTCCATTTCTGTTTCCCAACCAAACACACAATATCCCACATCATAAATTTTTTTAAAGAAAAAGTAACATCCCTTACCTATAGTTTGTCTGTTGTCCTGCCCACTGTTGTGGGTGTCCTTGGAGACTTTGGGGACCTCTGGTGCTCAAACAAGACTGAAATACCGCCAACCATAGAAAAAACCTTCACTACCACATCTCTTAAAAATAAAATAAGTACCCTATACAAAAATTGTGAGTTCTCAGCCCTGTTTGTGGGTCAGAGACTTCACTTAATTATTTACTTAGGTCTTGTTATAATGATGTGGATTAAAGAAGAAGCACACAACCCATCTGATGTAATAATAAAGTAGGATGAAATTAGAAATTTACTAGATGAAAAAATTGCCCCTGAGTACAGCTCAATTAAGCACATTATCCAGGATGCAGTTATTCTTGCTGCTACCTATGGGATGTCAGCTCCACCAGAAAGAATCCTCCTGGTCAATTGTATCACAGTACTCCTGTACTCAAGCCGCTGAAATCTATCTAGTACAAGATAAATGTCAACATACAATTTTACAATAGAAATGTAGGTTTATTTCAACAACAATTCCTGGAAATTTGCCGCTCACACCCCCAATAAAGTTCTAAACCCAAATAAAAAAGTTAAATTATATATATAATTTATTTAAAATCTACTCTAATCAAACCATTTATATTCAAAAAATAAAATCATTATATAACAATAATTATTTCTGTATGTTCATTCATCCTTCTTTGCTTTGTTAATTTTTATTATACCTGATAGTATACAATCAGGGTTGTACAAAGAACGTAATATAAAATAAACTAGATAAAAAATAAACATTAAAAAATAAAGTGCAGAATAAAACATTCAGAATAGCTAAGACTTTAATTGATTGGCTGATTGGAGAGGCACACAGGGAGAAAAAATCAGCATGGTCATAGAATTTAGCCACAGTTTCAGCTGGGAGGATATAGATACTGACCTGCAGCAAATTGAACAAATCATTGGGCCCAGGTGGCGCCCCTTCCTTGATTAATCAATTGAGCCACCCAAAAACCTTCTCAATTGGGTTGAAGAATGAGGAATAGGAGGGGAGGATTAGCAGGCGCAAATTAGATGTGGCCAATTGTTGGGAGCCAATTTCTACACTAGGCTCAATAATATGGAATTCATTGAGAATTTCTGTCACCTTGTGGAGCCCAACATTATCTAATACTATAGTATTGATGACACCCAAACTGGTTACTTGGAGGTGCTCCTGAACCAGTCAGCAAAATTCCAGAAAGGTCCCACTATTATGGGAACCCTTGATCATCTGGTATAGTTCAATACCAAGGGGACCAAGAAGGGATAGCATAGAGTAGGCAATGGAACACACAGCTGCACTCCAGGACATGCCGTTCTTTTTGCCTTTAGGGACATAGCCATATTCATTGTGCATGGAGGACCAAAGGAGGACCAAAGGAGGACTTGTTAATGTAGTGGAATTTGACAGTCCCCTTCTCCTTGAGAGTAGTGAAAGTCTTGGTTTTATTTCTGGTGGTAGACAATGTTGTCAGGGCTGTTACAATTTTATTGAGAAACTCTGAGTTTTTTCCAAGAGAATCTTAAACTCTTAACAGCGCAGTAGCAAGTGGAAACCAAAATTTTCAATTCCGAAAATGGACTCAATCATTGATTGAATATTTTTTAGTTCAAGATGGTAGTTCCACTTGATCCATTGTTGGATGGCCCACAAGTGTTCCTTAACCAATAGGACTGATTTGCGCTTGGATTTCTCCAAAAGGAGAACAACACCTGTTTTAGGTAGGTTTTACGGAGCCTATTGGCAGTTTTATCCAAAATCCAAACAATGGCTGAAGCCTTATTGTAGTCTGGTATCTTATCCATGAGTCTCTTAAAGGTCTTGTGGGTGGTGTCAGGGATGACATGGTACTTTAGCTTTTTGTCCTTGGGAATTAACTCCACAGGATTGGGCACAACACAGGGAATAGGGACCTGACTATAGAATGCAGCAACCTTTTTCAGCACCTTCTTCCCTTCTGTTGTTTAGAAATTGTTGTAAATCGCGCTATCAATGCTATTTTGATTTGCCCTTCAAATATTGGTAGTTGTGAAGATTTATCAGGTTTTACATTCAAGTTTGGAAATTCCTTGCCTTCCACAAATGGGTCTGGTTTAATATCCACCCATTCCAGATTATTGTACCTGTCTGTGGTTAATCCTGGTATGGCCTCATCCCAGTGTGACCCCCTCAGCCACTCTGTCTTCCTATTGAGTGATCTCCGACCATTGTCTACTATTTAAAGTAGAATCTCCTTTCCCAATAAAGTTTAAGTTTATCCACATTTGTGTTGGCTTTTATAATCTTCAAGCTTTTCCTGTCCTTTTTGCCAAAAGGACTTTTACATCTTGCTTTCCAGGAAATTAAGGTATGTGCCCTTAATTTTTCCCTGAAGGCTAACCTAAGGCTAGCTTTGAACCTCAAATCTTTTGTAATAAAGATTTCCCGCTGTGTCCTCCAGGATGTTGTCCCCTGGAGCCAAACACAACAAAATAGTGCTCACTACAGGGGCTGCAAGCCCCTTGGTTACCCTGTTCCCACGCACATTCTCTGGTCCCTCTCCATTTGTTTCCAAAGTACCAGATCAACCCAAAGTTTCTAGTCCTCCCCTAGAAGAAGACATTACCAATGCTCCTGCAAATCCTATGGTATTGGTTCTGTCTCCCGGGCCCTTGTGGGCCCCCCTTCCTACTTTCTCTCTCAACTATGAGCAAGCCTGTGCTGCTGCCCGCTCCCTTCTTCACTCTGGCACAGTAGCCATGCACTCTATCCCTGGCCTCTGTCCCAGGTACGCCTCCAAAGACCTGTACTCCTTCCTTTTGGACTTTGTTCCCCCCACGTTGATGAAATCCATGGATACTATTGGTGTGTTGGTTAACCAGTTCATCCAACCTGCCCTAGTCCATCACCAACTTGCTTTTGGATCCCAGAATCAACTGCTAGATGCAGTAGCCTCTGCCGTCTTGAATAACTACACTCAAAATATGGCCTACCAAGAATGGTCACATAGTCTCTTTGCTTGTATTTCTGACAACCAGCGCGACTCGTTGGCGTCACAGAAGTATTTAACCACCTCCCTGAATTCCCTTTGCTCCTTGCTCCCTGGATACATAAAGGATTAACTATGCAAATTGGATGAACATCAGGCAGCCTGGCGTGAGAAAATTGAGGCTTTTCTGTTTAACCACTGGCAGGATTTTGAGACTCTGGTTAGTGAAATAAATCAATTCAGAGAGCATATCAACTCGCAACTCAAATTGATAGGAGCTCATGTTGATACTTGGGGCTGTCACCTGCAGCATCAATATGGTCTGGTAAAGCTGCTCTAGGCAACACTCTATACCAAGTGCAAACTTATGTGGACAATCAGGTGGCTTCTATTGAGGTGACTCCTCCCGCTCCTCCTGTTGGGACCTCTTCTGATTTTGAAACCAAAGTATGGGAGGCCATAGCCAAGCTCAAGGCTACCACTAGACGTCAAGCTTCTGTGCAACCTCCCCCTCCAGTCAAACCTATGCCTGACCCCTGCATTGCCTCCCTCACTGATCAGGTGGCTACTCTACAAGGTGAAATCAAGTACTTAAGACAGTGCCTCTCTAGTTCTTAAGGTTTGTCATCTGAAGATGAAGAAGAAGATGAAGTCGTTAATACTACCGCTCATGACAATCATGGTTGTTGCCCCGGCTTAGAAGGTCAAACCCGGGTCTACTGTGCGCGTGCTCTAGATCAACTTGCCAAAGTAACAAATGATGTAGCTGATAGGCAGGACGCGTTGGAAAGAGAGGTCCAAAACTTCTCCTGCTTTACAGAGACTCTAAATGGACAAGTTGCCCCATTTGTCACTCAGGCCACCGCCTTGGCTACCCGTGTCAATGGAATTGCTGGCACCTTGGCAGTACAACAAATCAAGATTGATGAATTTGGGACTGCTGCCACAACTGCCTGAGACATTAGTGGGCAAAATAGCTCTACCTTGGACACTTTAGAGGAAAGCCTTTGACTTCTCTGGGCTAGACAACCTACTGCTGAATCCAAGTTTGAGGGCAACCCTCACATTAACGTCCTCAACCCTGGTGAGAACAGCCAGTCCTTGTCTTCATCCATTAACTCAAACTATAAGCCAACCTTCAAGCAGATATTTGATCCCAAGACCTCTACTATTGCTGCTTTTCTGACCATTTACAAAACTGCAATGTGTAGGGCTACTGACAAACTCAAGAAGGAACACATCCTTACCTGCCTCCATCCCACTTGCCAGGAAGTTGTAGTCCCTGAGCTCCCTTCTATTGTCATCTGGGAGGATATGAAGCATCTCCTTATTTAAGAGTTTGGAGGAGACCTCAGCTTGGAAGTCAAGAAGGATACATTTATGCATATTGCTTTCAAACCCAAGGAGAACCTGGCTGAGTTTGCAGATTGTTTCTACATTGAAGGCCAACAATTAATTACTAGCCGGCAGTAAACTCCCCAGGAAGCTTACACGGCTTGTTCAAATGCTATGAAGGTGAACCAGCTTCTATTTCTACACTTTAAGGCACACAAGGCTTCACTCACTTCCATGAAGAGTATTAAGACGCTCTTGCAAGACATGCATCTGACACATGGAGGTATGGTAGTGCGTGAGAATAAAACCAATAATGCTGGGACTACCTCTTGTACGCCACACATTATGACTCTGGGTACTAGTGGACAGGCTAAGAGACAGGGCTATCATAACTGGCCATATTGGACACCACTTGTGCACTTGCACTAATCCTTGAGTGGAAGGTTGCAATCCCAAGGAGCAGGCGGGAAAAGAGAGGTCAGCTTAGAAACAGAGAAACTCTCTGCTGACCAATCTCCCCCTTCTCCACCTGATCCTCCGTCTGATGAGGAAGCTCCCTCTTCCTCTGGCCCAACTATCCTTCATCTGTTTCACAACCTCTCTAGTGAATCAGAGCCTGATGATTCTGATAGTAAAGACTCTGATAGTTATGGCTACTCCGTCCTGGCTGTTCCAGAAACTATCTTGGTACCCTACAAGCTTTGCTCTGGGAAGGCTACCACCACTTCCTGGGTACCTCCAAGTGAAGCTAAGTCCATGGTGGGTCGCCCTTACCTAGCTCAAGCACATTGACCTCCTGTCTTGGTTGACTCCTCTGAAGAAGCAGCAGAGTTAGCCAAAGCTCTTTTCCACAACGTAACTGTGTCTCTTCCACTACAGACTGTGTATAAGGAAATCCCTGCGCTACAGTGTATGCTGGCCAAATGGGAAAAGGAGCTAGAGGCTGCACAAGATGTGTTGGCAGTCTTACCCCCCTTTGGGAAAGATACAACCCATGTGGAAGTATCAATCCAAAAGGTTAAGATCAAGCCATCTTGGACATGGGTTCCCCTGTCAACGTGGTTTTGTCCAAGCTAATGAAGAAACTTAAGTTGGCTCCAACCTCAACTACACGCAGTTGTATGGCACAGCTGATATGGCCCAAACTTGAGCCATTGATGCCCACTCCGCTCTACTCATGAGGTTTGGGAAACTCTTTATTGCCTCTCCTGCTGTGGTCCTAGAGAACAAAAGCTATTACCTCTTGGTTGGTACTCAGTTCCTCTGAGAATATAATGGAATTGTAAATTTACAAGATGGATACCTTTTGCTCTTGGGATATGAGGTTCCTTTGATTTTTGAGGAACCTCTGCGCCTTCCAGAAAAACGTCTTAAAACTTGAGTGCTTGAGTACCTACGGGTATCTTCTCACTCAAGTATAGGACTCACTCCTCCAAAATGCATACCCCTCCTCCTTCCTGCCCTGCGGAAGAAGGGGTACCTCTGCTAGCACCAGCTGCTATCACCATCCCCCCAGGCTCTCAAGTGGTAATTGACTCCCAGATTTCCTATGAGCTGCCTGAAAAGTCCTTCTTAGAGCTTTACTCACATTAATCCTTAAGTTGTATCAAGCCCTGCCTATGTCCGGGGATTTTGGACCAAACTCACAAAGAACCTGTGCAATTACTGCTTGCTAATCTGATGGCCCTGCCCATGCAAGTAAACAGAGGTCAGGTTGTAAGTCATGGTTGGATACTTGGAGCAGAACAAGTATCCTCCCTCTACCCCTTTGGAACTTTCAGTGATTTCAACCTACCTGAAGATGGCCCACAGGTTCTCTCCTTGTTCACTGCTGCTGATTTCCCCCAATTGTCTCCTGTTCAAGAAAAGAACGTGTTGGACCTACTGGATCAGTTCAGTGACATCTTTGCCTCTGGACCTACGGACTATAGCCTAGCTAAGGGAGTCATCCATCAGATTGATACTGGGGATGCACCCCCTTTTGTGCTAAACCATACCGCTGTAGTAGGGTGGAAGATGCTCAGGTGTCTAAAGAACTCAAGCAACTTTTGGACGCTGGGTTACTGGCTCCTTCCCAAAGTCCTTGGGCTTCCCTGTTACTGATCCTCAAGAAGAAAGATGGGGGACACTGCATTGTAATGGATTATTGCTGCCTGAACTCTCTCACTAAGAAAGATTTGTACCCCTTGCCCAGAATTGACAATGCTCTCAGACAGCTGGGTGATTCCAAGTTTTTCTCTGCCATGGATCTGGCTTCAGGATACTGGCAGGTTGATCTATCACCTGAAGATTGAGAAAAGGCTGCACTCATCACGTCAGAGGGTCTCTTTTAACCCACTTGTATGCCCCAGGGATTATGCAATGCCCCTGCCACATTTCAGCGGGCTATGGACTCCATCTTACAAGGCCTAAAACTTTCTTGTGTCCTCGTGTACCTTGATGATATTAACATATTCAGCGCTACCTTTACTGACCACTTGGAGCATTTCAAGGCTGTCTTCATCAAGATTCATGAGGCTGGTTTGAAACTCAAACCCTCCAAGTGCTCCTTCTTCAAGGAACGTCTTGAGTTCCTAGGACATGAAGTCACTCAGACTGGAATCCGCCCCATGAATAACAAGGTGGAAGCCATTGACAAGATGCTACCTCCCACAAATCTTCAAGAGGTACAAGTATTCCTTGGTATGATGGGCTACTACCGACAATTCATCCCCGACTTTGCTGAACTGAGCAAACCCCTTGTCCAACTGCTTTGCAACGTCCCCTTTGAGTGGACTGACAGCCAACAACAAGCATTTGAAGCGCTGAAGGCCAAGCTCAAGAAGGCTCCTATCTTAGTCTATCCGGATTATGATAAAGAGTTCATCTTGTATACTGACGCTATTGGAGTAGCTCTGGGTGCTATCCTGGCCCAACTCAACGATGAAGGTGTAGATTGACCTGTAGCCTACTCATTAAGGGTCCTTAATAAACACAAAAAGAACTACAGTGTTACTGAGAAGGAATGTTTGGCTGTACTGCATGCTGTGAAACAGTTTTGGCATTACATCTATGGAACCCACTTCACGGTAGTCACCAATCACCTCTATCTCAAGTGGTTACAACAGCTAAAGGAACCTGAAGGTTGGTTAGCACGTGGGCTCTACGTCTGCAAGGGTATGATTTCACTGTGGTACACCGTCCTGGGGCCCAACATCAGAACACTGATGGCCTGTCAAGGATGCCAATACTGGCTATCCACCCTGCTGATGCTGATCAACTATATGAGCCAATAGGGTATCCTGACTCTTGGACCACTGAGCCCAAAGATATCCACCTAGCTCTACAGATCCTATCCAAGGGCACCATAATTTGTGATAGACAACTCTTCAAAAAGGTTAACAACGCCTACCTACCTTACATTTGCCCTAGTATGAGGATAGCTATCATCCTCCAGGCTCACATTGATACTGGCCATGGAGGTATAGCCAAAACCCATGACTGTTTGTGCAAAAACTTCTACTGGGAAAACATGCGCCTCTTGATCCCTGATGTCCTTGCCTCCTGCCATTCTTGTCAACTCCAACGTCCTCGTCCTTCCCAACACCAGTTTCAACTCATCCCTCCAAAGCATGCCTTCCATACGGTGAGTATTGATACTGTTGGGCCCTTCCCCCGTTCTAGGTTGGGATGTTGGTTTATCCTGGTTGCTATAGACCACTTTAGCAAATGGGTTGAAGCCAGAGCAACTAATGATATAACAGCTAGGACCATGGCTACTTTCTTGCTGCAAGACATCTTCTATTTACATGGCTGCCCTCAAGTCCTGCTCTCAGACAATGGCACCAATTTTAATGCTTGCCTCATCACCTCTATTGTTGAAGCTATGGGGGCTCATCAGTCATTCTCTGCGCCATATAATCCCTCCACCAATGGAACTGTCAAACGTGCCAACTCCACCCTAGTATCCATTATGAGAAAACTCATGCTCTCTGACGCTGCCAATTGGGACTTGTTCCTCCCTGTTGCCCTCTTTGCCTACCGCCTTATTAGACATTAGGTGACTGGTCAATCCCCTTTTGCCATGCTTTATGGACATGAGGCCACTACCCCCTCAATCTTGGGACCTCCTCTGATAGAGTATGATACATCTGCAAATCCTGAGACCCATGTGAAAGACCTGACCAACCGTATCATTGACATCCAGGCAACCACCTACTCCACTGCTTATAAGGTTAAGGCTTTGGAGCTCTCTCTGTCCAATGCTTCTAGAGCCCCCCTCCCCAAATACTAGATAGGCAATCTAGTTCTCTTCTACCAGAATTGTACAGGTGGTAAAGCCCACAAGCTGGATTCCCTCTGGGTTAGGCCCTGTGAGGTTACCTTCAAGAAGGGTTTTGAGTACACTGTGAAGCTACTATTGTCTGGCCGTCTCTTTGCCTGCGTCCACTCCAAATTACTTTGCAAGTATCAACTCCCTCCATCCAATCTTGAGGGGGGAGATGTCGTAAATTGCGCTATTAATGCTATTTCAATTTGCCCTTCAAATATTGATAGTTGCAAAGATTTATCAGGTTTCACATTTGAGTTCAGAAATTCCTTGCCTTCTGAAAATGGGTCTGGTTCAATATCCACCCATTCCAGATTATTGTACCTGTCTATGGTTGATCCTGGTATGACCTCATCCCAGTGTGACCCCCTCAGCCACTCTGTCTTCCTATTGAGTGATCTCCAATCATTGTCTACTATTTAAAGTAGAATCTCTTTTCCCAATAAAGTTTAAGTTTACCCACATTTGTGTTGGCTTTTATAATCTTCAAGCTTTTCCTGTCCTTTTTGCCAAAAGGACTTTTACATCTTGCTTTCCAGGAAATTAAGGTATGTGCCCTTAATTTTGCCCTGAAGTCTAACCCAAGGCCAGCTTCAAACCTCAAATATTTTGTAATAAAGATTTCCCGCCGTGTCCTCCAGGATGTTGTCCCCTGGAGCCAAACACAACAGAAATACTGGGGATGCTTATCCTAATCTTCCCCTTTGTTATCACTCACATAAGGCTTGTACGTGGTGTAAAGGACTAGATTAACCTTCTCCAGAATGGTAACTGGAACACCATTACAGCAGTATACAGGGTTGTACACCAAGGAAATCATCTTGGTGGTGACGTCATTAACCGTTTTGGTGATGATGACCTTGGTGAATTTTTGGGTCAGCTTCTTGACCCTGGGATTTATGCTCTGTGCCCTTGCACTATTTTCCCCTTGAGCTGGTTGTGTCAGTGCAACCTCACCATTAATCTCTCATCTGTCTCTTTCCTGAGTAGGCACTTGTGTTGCACTAACTCTGTTCTTTGACTTGTGGGGGCAACCACAACTGTGGCACACAACAGGTCCATTGTTACTCTTTTGTTGTGAAGATTCCATTTTAGTATAAAAGTAAATTAAAATTAGAACAGTTTATCTATATAATTCATCATTTTATTATTTATCTCTATATATAGTAGCATGAAAGCTTATAGTCACTACTGTTTATTTTAAATTAGAATTTTAGATTTCTATATTAATTATTTTTGGCTGTAAATGTGCACTGTTACTTTCATGTTTGGATAAATTTGATATTTTTATTGATTCTAATCCAAAAACAGACACTCAGAATATTTATTTCCTTTTTTATTCTTATTTTATTCTTAATTAGGAAAAGTTGGTAACATTATTATAGATTCCCTCATTTGTTTTGATATTTGATAACTTTTTTATCTGTTTCAGTTGCTATTGGGGTTTGTTGTTGGATCAAATTTGTAACTTTTGTGACTGAGTTTCATGAGTTCACAAAAAACATAGTAAACATAGTAAACATAGTAGATATATTCTGTGTCTGAAACCCATTTGTTCTATTGTTTGGTGAAATTGTTGTTGAATTATTAAGCATTCATCCCCATTTTAAGTAGGTTGTTGTATGACTGGACATTTTTGCCAAATTGCGCACATTTTCTGTGAAATTATCTTTTATTTAGATCTACCAATTTTAAATTTGTTTTGTGACTGAACCTATGCGTTATAAACTGACTAATATATGTTTATCTCAACAGGTTGAAAACTACTGTACTATGTTTTCCCTATGTTATTTCAGAGGACAAAATTGAAGTGCCAAAATCAAAGTGCACAAAAATAAAAAGCAGAAATCAAAGTGCAGTAAACTCCTAGTTTTTTGTCTTTAATTTTCCCTTTTCACCTGTTAGGATTGACAATTTTCTCACCCTTGAAAGCCGGTCCCAAGGGTGGGATTTGAACCCTGATCCTGAACCCCTGCGGGCCGCTGGCCTGCGTTTTCCTGGGGTCAAGCCCCACAAGCTGAAGCCAAGAATGATTGTCTGAAAGATAAAGCTATCCAAACCAAAGGAATCATTACACCAAAGGGAGGAGTAAATAAGGCGCCTAATGGAGGCAAAAAAATCCTACCATCTGCTTCATGGGCTTGAAGACCACCTTGATGGCCAATCAGGATGTGTCACCTGAGGGAAGCATGGGCCTAGGGCCTGACCCCATGACCACAACCCAAGAACAAGATAATCAAGCCGCCAATTTTAGATTTCTGACCAATGAAAGAACTCCCAGCCCAGGTGCCATTTCACTGCCTTTGAACCCAAGCATCCATACCACCCAGCCCCACATTTCCCAATGCCCTGATGAACTCCCCATGGAAAATAGTATGTTTGGAGGTGAGGTGCTATATAGATCAAAGGACCCCACTCTCCAAACTTATTGCCATTTTTGAATAAAGGTTATGTTATTTTGGCTTCCACAGCTGCTGCCTTATTTTATCTTTGCTATCTATCAATTCAGTACAAGATCACCCAGTCCTCCTGCCCTTCCTCCCACAGATTCCTGTCTTCCAGGTTTCCCTTTGGTCCTGTTCACTTCACAGATTACCCTTTAAAACCCAAGTATAAGGAATACACCCCAGAAAAGATTCTTGAACTAGATCCCTTGGCCCGCATAAAATCAGCAGTTAGATATAACTGTCAAGGCTTCTGGATCCTATTTTCACCTAAATTGTTTAGAGGCAAGTTCAACTACCTACCTGACTGCCTATAAACTTGATATGTAACAGCCTGTGATCCCCAATCCAATGCCTGCCTCCTTGCCCAACCTTCCAACTGACCATAATAGCAAGCTGTTTGGGACTGTGTATATCACCCTCATAGGGGTGATTGACACTATAATCCCGGCCGCTGGCCTGTGATCCTGGGTGGGGAAGTCCTTCTCCTACCTATTTAAGTTAGCTCCTCTCTTGTGGTGGGCTCTGACTGCAAAACCCCTGGCCCACATAATCCAAGAAAATGACGGGCCGGCCGCCCAAGCTGGGATCCCCAAAACCACCTCTCATTGTCAGGAATGTTCCTGACAACAACTTGTCAAAAGACAATATTGTGGTCATTGTTCCACCTAGAAATCCTGAGGAATATTTGCAGCAGTTCCCCCTGATTAGGGAAACTGCTGCAAAACAAAAATTCAAGAAAAAAGATTTAAAATTTCTAACTCTTTGAACTTTGGCTTCTATAGCTTGACTGCGGACTGCGCGGCCAGCTGCCAGCCGTCCACAAACCATACAGCTGCACGCCTGCTCCCAACCGCCAGCCAGCAGCAGGCAGCACACCCCCACGGCAGGGCTGTCCACCCCCACTAAATGGGGAAATTACCAAAAAAAGGAAACCAAAAAAGGCAACTTCCCTAACACCCAATTTAGGGGGAAACTGCTGCCAAATTTTGAATCTATCAAATTTGGATAGGGCGACAAGAAGCCCTGCCAAACAGTTAATGCAGTAGCTGCAGAAGCTGGATTAGGTCACATGAAAGCATCCAAAGATTAACCAAACCAATGCAAATCATGGATTAACAACTCATTAGCTGCAAAACCCCTCCAATACCATTCCTAAAAGGGAATCCCAGACAGCACCAAGTGGTTGGTGCTCCCTGTTCAATGTTTACTACTATTCATGCCTCATCAAGGCAGATAGTATATAATAAATCTCACTCACTTGATGATAGTTTGTGCTATCATTGAGTGAAATTACCCCTTAATAGTATCACATAAATCAAAACAGACTTTTAAACAATAAGAAGTCAAGCCACTAAGCTTTTTCTACCCTTCCCCAGGACCAAGGAGATGAACTACCTTATCTTCTCAGCTGTCCTCACAGCCTTCCTCAAGATTGGGGGCCACAAACACTACCAACCACACGGGCCATTTAAAGATCCTGCCATTAAGTACTTTTACAAGGAGCCAGAGCAGCCCAACTCCTCCAATCAGTACTCCTGGCTCTCACTGGGTTTTCCCCAATCAACTCAGTCCATAGCCATCTACACCATGGTGTACTATGTACTTACATATTTTGCTGTTAATTTTGGTCAATTTAACAATCACACAAAAGTGTTTTGATGGGTGATGATGGTCTATCCTATTGTAACAGCGCTCACTGGGTTCCAAGTTGCAAACTTGGGACCATACTTAGCTAGAATACTTCCCCAATTGTCGGATCTTTACACCCATTCCTCCACAAAAAGAATTTTGTTGGCCCCTTGGCTGCGCCAGGGGCAAAAACCTTAAAAAGATTTCTGCGTTGTCAAGAGAGTGGGCCACATAAAATTGGATACCAATTAGGAAAAACTTTCTTTTTCTCATTTTTTTCTTTCTTCTCCTCTCTTATCTTCTCTTATCTTCTATTATATCTTTTTACTGTATGTATCAGAGAAAAATAAGATGTAGAAAATATATCTCTTTGATATACAACTGTGAGCTATCTATATCATCTGTTGGTGAAAGTAAAGTGTTTTTAACATAAAAATATTCAAATCCTCATTTTATGAGATGTAAGTGGCAGGCTCTTGATATCTTTGAATATTGTTACTGATGATAAATAAGTCCTAGGTTTAAATCTTATATTAAGTATGTCATTGTAGATTATAGCTTTAATAAGCAAGTAATGTACTTTATATTATTTTAGTAGTAAGACTCTATAATTTTTATCATTGAAATAAGATCACTAATAAACCAAAATACCTAAAATCATATGCTTGAATCTTGTAGGAAAAATCCTTTATTTTGCTTATACTGAAGTATTGTTATAGCTTTACATATGCTGGAAATGAGATTAAACTTTTTTATTGAACTATAGTTTATAAAGCAGTTTTTGTATAGTCTTGTATTTTATTTTCATTTGAATACAGTTACATATAAGTTCTAATCTAATTCTGCTTTTAAAACTAAAATAAACTTTCTTCAAAAACAGCTAATTTAAGAGTTTTTTATTATCTAGCATACACTTTTTATTGCAGAAATGAATTTCTTGGAGTTACTTTAGTCTATTAAGGGGGATAAATTATATGTTTTTATATCAAGAACTGTATTTTTGTCTTAAAAGTTATCCTCACAGAAAATCAACTTTGCCCTTTTTGGAGGTCCCATTTTCTATTTCTGCACTTTTGCCATTGGTAACTTTGACCTACAGAGCTTGCCCCATCCTTCTTAGCTGCAAAAAAGACAGCTACACCAAATGGGGATCAGGAAGGTCAAATGTGCCCTTCTCCAGGGCCTCATCCAGGTATTCCTTCAACACATCATCTCCTTGGGGGGTGTTGATGGGTTGATGAGGTGTGCCTTGGGTACATTTCCTTTCAAACTAACCTTGTGTTGAATACCTCTGTCTGGCGGCAAGTGGGGAAGTTTCCCCAGGAATACCCAGGGGATCCCAGATAAGCCGCTGGTGTAGAGGATCCCGTTCAGGCAATACTTTTCCATTTTTTGGCAGAAGACCACATACACACAGGCGTTCCAATCAATCTTACTAGCATCCTTTCCATATCCTGCTTTAGTGATCTTTTTTTGTAACATAGGCTATGGTGTGTGATAATAGCTTAACTCAAATTACAACATGTTATACTTTACCCTAAACTAAGTGCTTATTAAAAAACTATCCTAGTATGGGTAATATGTATATAGCGTAAATTTGATATTTTATTAATAATAAAAAGGGAATAGTTATATAGGGGATTGGAATTAATGTTTAGCCACTGATACTCTGATCATGCTTCAAGGTCAGATCATGTTGGAATTCAGTTCATCATTCATTACAGTTGTTTGATGGGCTAAATAACCCTCCAAGGTTTAGCCCATTGATCCCCTATACTGGTTATTCATCTGTGCAACAGGTCTATTTGGAGCCTTGAAATAGAGCCTAATTAATTGCAGGTACATTGACATCAGTAATGGCTAGTTTACACTAACCACCTTACAACAATTTTTTCAACCACACAGTCCCTCATGAGGGCATCAAGGTGTGTCAGGTCCAAACAATGGTTTACTTCTCCCAGTTGTATAAACAGGGTAGCACTATCCTAGTCAATGGGAGGCTTTATCTTTCTCATCTAATCCATACCAAGTACTACATTTTACTTGAGGATCAGGATGATTGGATCACCAAAGGTAGCTTGTAAATCCCCCATCTGGTCCCAGAAAGTTTTCACCTCCTTAGTGACTGGGGGGCTCCTTCTGTCTGCCAGGATATTGCTTTTGACAAGGCTCTCAATCAGCGGTAGTTTCATGAGGTCAGGAATCTTTTGTTGACAAGGGATTGATTCCCTCCAGTGTCAAATAGTGCTATGCCCTTGTATTGGCAAAAGCAGAAAAGATAAACAAGGAGTTTATTTCCAGTCTGGGCAGGAAGCAGTATAGGATTACTCAAAGCACTTGGATCATGATAATTGTGTCCATGTTTCAGTACCTGTATGAGTCTTGTGAAGAGGGGCAGGGCAGCTCGCCTAAGCACTCCCCTGAGCTTTCCCCTCTTTTCCTGTGTTTTCAGTACTCATATGGCTAATCTGAGTTGTACCATTTATGCCTTGAGAATGAGAGTTATTAACTTGGTTGTTTTGTTTGTTGGGTTGAGGGTCCTTTTTGCTGTGGGACTCTCTTTTTGCTTGTTGGTTACATGCATCTTGTCAGAGTTTTGTGTAGCTTGTTTTCCTCCCAAAACATGTCTTGGAGGTTCTTGGAGCAACTCATGTCAAACTGGAGTCTGATGTGTTTGGGGAGGCCATTGTAGAAGTCCAGTTGTGGTCCAGACTTATCAAAGTTCATGGTGTTAGGGCTCAATCATGGATGTCTCTGTATGCTGAGATATATCCTTGGGTAGTCCCAGTCATCTTGAAGGTTCTGAGTTCTGTCATGACTACCACAACAGAGTCCTTGATGGCAAAGTTTTCTAGGAAGGCTTTCTTAAATGCTTCCCAATCTTTGTTCTGGTTGGGATTTCTCTCAAACTAGCCACTGGAAAATTGAGAAGCTGACCCTGTTACTTGCAGGGTGATTCTTCTTGCCCAGAGCCTTTGGGGGTAACCAACCTGTGTGAACCTTCTTTGTGTGCTTTGAATCCACAGGTTGTTGTTGTCTCATAATAGTCCTGAGAAGGCTCTAATTTCTGCTGAGCGTAAGTGTTGGAATACAATGTTGAGTATTTTGGTTGCTTTGGGAAATAGAGGTGGGTTCAGAACTTCTTGTGTACTGAAGAAGTTGTACTGTTTGCTGGATACATGGATGCTATTAAAGAAAGTGTATCACATGGGGACATCCTGACCTTCTTCATATCTTTTCCAGCTTTAGGTAGGTCCATCTGCAGGGTTATTTTCTTGGGAGGAACTTTTCTTTGAGTTGTTTAAGGGTAGATAATCTACATAGGCGACCAGTGTTGAGAAACTTCTTGGAAGTATTTGGAACAAGATAAAGGGAAAATGAGAAGAGAATGATCCTTTAATTGATATGAAGATAAAGTGTTATACAGTATCAAGGGAAGCTATATATTGTCTATTTATGCCATGGCAGTACTGTGAATTATAGAACCTGAACTTAAAAATACGGGATTGTCAAATCCTTGGTCCAAATTTTGAATCACTTTTTGGGATGGCATTTT
This sequence comes from Entomophthora muscae, assembly GCA_014839935.2. Lineage (NCBI taxonomy): Eukaryota > Fungi > Entomophthoromycota > Entomophthoromycetes > Entomophthorales > Entomophthoraceae > Entomophthora > Entomophthora muscae. The sequence continues at coordinate 85,606 of QTSX02002319.1, read as the reverse complement.
TTAATTAAATTGAATTCTTTGTATTTTTATTTGAATATTTAAAAAATTGGGAACTCATAGACACTTTGCAAAGTTCAAGTCAAACTGCATATTTCTAATGAACAAAATGAATTAACTGGAATCATATTTGAAGCGTTCAAATCCATCAACCATTTTCATTAAGTTTACTATGTTTTTTGAAATTGCAGGATTGTCAAATCCAAGAACCAAATTTCAAATCACTTTTGAATGGCACTAGTAAACTCAGATATTAATTGCAGGAACTGGAATCCAAATTAAATGTACAGTAAGAACACTAGGAAACACCAACCCAAATAAAGAAGCTCCACTCTGGATAAAATCAAATGAAAAATTCAATCTCAATAACCATGTTTAGACATAAAAATTTATTAAAGTTTAAAATCATCCAAAACTGGAAAGTATACAATATTATTCACTTCAAATCACGGATATAGAAATTCTGTTACTATTCAAGGCTAACTCAAGAGAAAATAACTACCCACAACTAAACCAATAAATCCAAATAAATACATATTTAATCTAAAATATATTTTTATTTTATTTTATTTTTATAGACCGTCAATTGCATTCACAACCAGCTCCTGCACCAGCCTGCAGGGCAGCCCATCCACAAGAGCGTCTTAGAGGGTCCAAGAACAGACCCAGAACCCAACTCAAGGGGAGTCATGCCAATACACAGGCCTCCCAAGGTGTCAGCGCCAGCCAGCCACCTCCGGCATCCCAAGCCCAATCAACCAGTCTGAATCCCAGAAAGAAGCCACTCTCAAGGCCTGCCACAAAAGTCTCCTACACCAGGGTCACCGGGAACACTGAGGTTACTTACATCTCCACTTTATACCCAGTTGTCACCCGGCCTTGAACTCTTACCCAAGAGTTGCTACTTCCTACCCCTGCGTCTTTGACACCACCTACAAGCCATTGGCCACCACTGTTGAGCCATCTGCGCCTATTGTGTATTCAACCATTGACGGCGCCACTGCAAGCAAGCATGATACCACCTTCTACACAAAGGTCCCTGTTGTCAGAGATCCAACCTGCGGGGGTTCCTGAGGACTTGCAGGCGGACGGCCTGCGGGCCCTGCAGGGAGAGCCCACCACAGGATTTGGGCTAACTTTACAATATAAGATAACAATTTTCCAAGTAATGCCCAAGGTCCAGTTGTAGGCACCATGGAATCAATCAACCCAGTGAGGGTGATATACATCACCCCAAATATTTGGGTGAAGGTAGATTCATCAGTGGTAACAGAATCTTGCGGGCAGTCAGGCCGCGGGGTGTGGGGCAGCGTCATTGAAACTAAATAGGTGGGCAGGAAATTATACTTGTCTTGGAATAGCAGAGGGGGCCAGATAATTTTGGTGCCTTATCTGTAAAGGACTTCAGTCTCTCTGGTTCTAGCTTCAGGGTCGTGGATAAGGATTTCCTCCAGAGTAAACTCCAAATACGCTGGGTTGGGTGGGTACTCGGTAAAATGTACTGGGCCAAAGGGAGCTCCTGGTGGACGGTAAAGTTTGGGCAGCTGGTCCGCAGTTTCTTGGGTTATGTGGACACGGGGGACGGGGCCGCAAGGAGTAGACTGAAGATGAAATAAAACTAATAACAAGTATGGTATGATCTGGTTGAACCAAAGGTTCATGTCACTTTATTGCAAGGATGGCAATGGACATCTTCCTGGCAGCCCAGGGTATAAGTATGCCCATCTGTCATGGCAAAACTTTCAAAGATTTTCATGGCCTGGGGTTTCCCCTCTACTAGGTCCTCACAGCCCTCAGTGGCAACAATTGCAGGGGTTATTTCATTGACTGACTTGCAACTAGAGCACTCCAATTCTTCAACCAGGTCACAGGACAGGTCATCTCTGGATGGCCTGTTTCTTATGGAAGGTACCTTTGTTTCTTCTTCTGATGTGGCCTGTTTATTCTGTGGTCTGTGGCTAACCCGGCCCGTTGATTGGTTGGGTTAACAGGAACCCTTAGCGCAGGGGGGCATCATTGTAGGCAACCTTGGTTCATCAAACTTCAGGAGATTCTCTGAAGTCAAATCCAATCCTGATTCAATCCCCAAAAACTGTGGCTGGCCCTGCGGGCTGGTGGCCCACAAGATGCCAGGGTTTGATTCCCATAGTTGAGGTCTTTTGATTATCATAGTTGATAGGAGTTTGTCACTTGTGACATCATCCCCTTCTCCCCTGTTGCCCTCCTCCCTCCCGGTTCTCTTTTCCAAGTATTGCTGTATGGCACCTTGTGCGTTGGATAGGTTGAAGACTAGTTCCCAGGTGCTTTCTTCAGGTGGGTATCCCACCCATTTGACATAGTACTGTGGGGTCTTGTAGTGGAGGCGGTGTCCATTGATGTACTCTACTTTGTATTCTGTTGAGCGTCCCTCCTGGATGGGTGGGATTTTGGTTTTGATCTTCTGGTGGGGAAGGGAGGTTCCTTCTTTCTTGAATAACAGTGAGCGGTGGAAGACATTGTGGATTTTCCAAGTAGGTGGTAGCTCTAGTTTGTATGCCACTTCTCCTATTTGCTTTGTGATCTTGTAAGGGCCACAGCGGCGGTGTGCTAGCTTTCTACTGGGTACATGTAGGGGAACGTTTCAAGAGTTGAGGTACACTTCATTGCCTACTCCCAGATGTTTCCCAGGGACTCTTTTCTTATCAGCAAACGCCTTGTAGGTCTTAACAGCGCAAGTCAGGTTTCTGAGGCAGGTTTCTTGGGTGGCATGTATTTGTTCAATCCAAGTTTGTCCTGCAGTATTCTGTTCCTTGCTACCAATACTAGGGTCACAAGATGGGTCAAATCCGTAGTTGGCCTTGAAGGGAGACATACCTGTGGATGTGTGGTCTTTGCTGTTATAGGCGTATTGCGCCATGGGTAGCATCTCTGCCCAGTTGTCCTGGTCTGTGTTGGCGTAGCATCGGAGGTATTGCTCCAAGATCTGGTTGACCCGTTTGGTTTGTCCGTCTGTCTGTGGGTGGTAGGAGGTTGACACACAACGTTTTATTCCAAGGTCTTTCATCACTTGGGTCCAGTAGTGGGACATGAACTGGGGTCCTTGGTCAGTGATGATTTCTTCTGGGGTGCCGTGTTGTGTCAGGATGCAGTCGTGGAAATGTCTGGCAGTCTCAGCTGCTGTGCAGTGGGTAGTGGTTGGGATGAAGTAGGACATTTTTGTGAAACATTCAACCATTACTAGAATTGCGTCAAAGGAATTTGAAGGGGGGAGTTCTACTATGTAGTCCATTGACACTGACTTACAGGGACCCGCTGGGATGTCCAGGGGTCTCAGCAGTCCTTCTGGCTTTGAGCAATGTGTCTTGGTTCTTCCGCAGGTTTCACAACCATTGATGTATGCAGCTACTTCCTTGTCCATGCCTGGCCATGCGTAGTTCCACTTGATACTTGAGAGGGATTTGTGTCTACCAGGGTGGCCGGCCATCTCTGAGTCATGGTGGTCAATCAATACGTTTGTTTGGGTGTGGCCCTTGGGTACGTAGATTCTGTTGTGGAGCAGCAGGGTGGTACCTTTCAGGGAGTATCCTTTCTTTGAATGATGGCAGTCCGGGTCCTTTGTCAGGGTTTTGAATAGCTCAATTGTGTATGTATCTTGTTTCTGAGCTTCTATCACATTGTGTTTGCTGGCAGCAATCTTTAAGTACTTCAGTTGTATCCCTAAGCTGGCGGGGTCTAATAGGGTATGAGTGTTGCAGTCCTTGATTTCTGCAGAGGAGGGGATCAGGTCAGCTCTCCTGCTCAAGGCGTCTGGCACAATGTTAACCTTTCCTGGCTTGTAGTCTATGGTCAAGGTGTAATCAGCCAGTTCTAAAGCCCATCTAGCCTGTTGTTGGTTCAGCTGGCGTGGCTTGAAGAAGTAAACTAAGTTCTTGTGGTCTGTCAGAACCTTTACTGGTTGTTCAGCGCCGCACAAGTATCTGCACCAATGCTTCAGTGTCTTCATTATAGCTAGCATCTCCTTGTCATATATTGTGTAGTTCCCTTCAGCTGGTATCATCTTCTTGGAGTAATATGCTACAGGATGTAGCATACCATCCCTGCCTTCCTGAAGAAGGACCCCACCCACCACAAAGTTGGACGCATCCGTTTCCAGCACAAAAGGTTTAGCTGGGTCAGGCATGGCAAGCACTGGGGCAGACGTAAAAGCTTTCTTCAGAGTCACAAACGCGGAGGTGCACTCATCAGACCAGACAAACTGGACCTTTTCAGAGCAGAGGCAGGTTAGGGGCAGTGTAATCTGAGAAATTTTTTGGATGAAATCCCGGCAGTAGTTTGCTAGCCCCAGGAAACTTCTGACATCCTTCCTGCACTTGGGGACTGGCCAGGTTGTGATTGCCTCTACTTTATCCTGCGCCATAGCAAACCTGCCAGTCTTTACAACGTATCCCAGGAATTTGACCTCGGGCTTAAAGAACTCACATTTCTTTAGCTTGGCATGTAGGTTGGCCTGTGAGATTTTGTTCAGTATCAGGTCGAGGTGTTTGAGGTGTTCTTCATGTGATTTGCTGTATATTAGGATGTCATTCAAATATGCCACACAGAATTGGTTGAGGTACTTGCCTAGGACTGAGTTGATCATCCTTTGGAAAGTACTTGGGGCATTACACAACCCAAATGGCATCACTAGGTATTTGTACAACCCGTATCTGGTTTTGAAGGCCGTTTTGTATTTGTCTCCTTCCTTGACTCTGATTTGGTTGAAGGCATCTCTCAGGTCAATCTTTGAGTACACCTGGGCTCCCGTCAATACGTCACAAAGGTCGTCAGCATTAGGAATGGGGTAGCGGTTCTTTACAGTGATGTTGTTCAGTTTCTGGTAGTTTACGCAGGGGCGCATCCCGCCATCTTTCTTCCCTACAAACAGCATGGACAACAAGCAAGGGCTTTTAGACACCCAGATGAAACCCTTTTTTGTCATGTCCTCCAGGTAAGCCTTCAGTGCTGCTTGTTCGCAGTGATTGCAGCTGTATATGGGGCCGTGGTGTGGTTGAGTCCCAGGTAGCAGGTCAATGGCATGGTTATATATGGAGTGGCTGGGGAGATGGGTCGCTGCTTCCTCACTGAAGACGTGGCTCCACTTTTCTAAGGGGCCAGGTAGGCATCCCACGCTGGGTTCCAATCTCAGGGTCAGGAGTGTATTGGGTTTCTTGCTTGTTGGGCCCAACTGGAACGGTACCACATCAAACAAATTGTCTCCTTTCAAGGCAACCGTTTGATTTCAAAAGTTCAGAATAGCGCTGTGTCTTTGTGACCACAAGTCCCCAAGGATCAGGGGGTGGGGAAGTCCTTTCAGGATGATGGGAAATGCAGGGTACAAGTTCTGCCCAATTTTCAGGGGCAATTCTGTAGCACACCTGAAACCCAGGTCATGAGAACTGTTCCCCATGATTACTTTGACGCTTTCATTGATGGCCTTCAGTCCAAGGTCCTTGGCAAGAGTGGCGTTGATGAAACTCTCTTCTGCTCCAGTGTCAATGAAGGCTCCCACAGTCTGTGATGTTGTGAGTGTTTTGGCTTCAACTTGGATAAACTTATAAGATTGAGTAGTGGTGTTTATTTGCGCCAAGGAAACTGGGGAGTTACTCTTCTTGGGGCAAGCCTTGGTATGGTGCCCGGGTTCATGACAATAGAAACAAAAAGCCTTTGCGGTAGTGACACTGTAGTTCATCCGGAGACATCCCAGGTCTGCTGGGTGTCTGGGCTCAATTCACACGCTGGGTGGAGGAGGAAGTACCTTCTTGGTTGAGGCTCAACCCTCTGCACAAAAGGAGTAGTTCATCCAGGCCAAGCGTAGGTGGATGGTGCTTGAGGAGCTCCTTCAGGGCCGGGCAGGCTCCTCTGCAGTACAGGATAGCTGATAACTCGTCCTCAAGTTGGGTTCTAGCCTTCAACTTCAAAAACTCATTGGTGTAAGCTTGCAGAGTTTGTGGTCCTTGTCGGATATCCAGTAGGCTGATTAAGGCATGGTGGCGGGTATCTTGGTCGTCGCCTGTGGCCATCAGTTTGCTCTCAAATCTGGAGTAGTCTAGGCAGAACTCAACGTCCTTGACGGTTGCTTTCCCAAACCAGTCCAGGGCATTGCCAGAGAGCATGGAGGCTACTCCAAGGACCTTCTTGGTGTCATTAGAGTAGGAGTTAGCGTTGGCCTGAAAATGGAGGCGAGGACTGGCATTGCTCTTCTGGCTTCTTCCAGGATGAGCTTCCCCATCTAGGGCATATCTACCCGGGTGGTGGTCTGGTTTACTATGATGTTCTGCACCTGCAAGTTTGGGGTCTTGGTCTTCTCCTCGCCAGGCGGTGTGTCTTTCTGTTTGGGGTTGGTTTGGTGTCAGGTCACTGCGGTGATCAGGTTGGTAGCTAACTTGTACGCATAGTAAGCTGAAATCAATAAAAATAGCATACAATATGTCCCAAGAGTTAACAACATCTTGGGGCCCAGGTTACCGTGTTTGAGGTAGATTGCCATAGTGTCAGGGATCCAACCTGCGGGGGTTCCTGAGGACTTGCAAGCAGACGGCCCGCGGGCCCTGCAGGGAGAGCTCACCACAGGATTGGGGCTAACTTTACAATATAAGATAACAATTTTCCAAGTAATGCCCAAGGTCCAGTTGTAGGCACCATGGAATCAATCAACCCAGTGAGGGTGATATAAATCACCCCAAATATTTGGGTGGAGGTAGATTCATCAGTGGCAACAGAATCTTGCGGGCAGTCAGGCCGCGGGGTGTGGGGCAGCGTCATTGGAACTAAATAGGTGGGCAGGAAATTATACTTGTCTTGGAATAGCAGAGGGGGCCAGATAATTTTGGTGCCTTATCTGTAAAGGACTTCAGTCTCTCTGGTTCTAGCTTCAGGGTCGTGGATAAGGATTTCCTCCAGAGTAAACTCCAAATACGCTGGGTTGGGTGGGTACTCGGTAAAATGTACTGGGCCAAAGGGAGCTCCTGGTGGACGGTAAAGTTTGGGCAGCTGGTCCGCAGTTTCTTGGGTTATGTGGACACGGGGGACGGGGCCGCAAGGAGTAGACTGAAGATGAAATAAAACTAATAACAAGTATGGTATGATCTGGTTGAACCAAAGGTTCATGTCACTTTATTGCAAGGATGGCAATGGGCATCTTCCTGGCGGCCCAGGGTATAAGTATGCCCATCTGTCATGGCAAAACTTTCAAAGATTTTCATGGCCCGGGGTTTCCCCTCTACTAGGTCCTCACAGCCCTTGGTGGCAACAATCACGGGGGTTATTTCATTGGCTGACTTGCAACTAGAGCACTCCAATTCTTCAACCAGGTCACGGGACGGGTCATCTCTGGGTGGCCCATTTCTTATGGAAGGTACCTTTGTTTCTTCTTCCAATGTGGCCCGGGTTATTCTGGGGTCTGTGGCTAACCCAGCCCATTGATTGGTTGGGTTAACAGGAACCCTTAGCACAGGGGCATCATTGTAGGCAACCTTGGTTCATCAAACTTCAGGAGATTCTCCGAAGTCAAATCCGATCCTGATTCAATCCCCGAAAACTGCGGGCAGCTGGCCCTGTGGGCTGGTGGCCCGCGAGATGCCAGGGTTTGACTCCCATAGTTGAGGTCTTTTGATTATCATAGTTGATAGGATTTTGTCACTTGTGACACCCGTCCCCTGTGTTGGGCCTGCTAGTCAGGATGCCGTGGTGCCTGCAAAGGGCCAGCGTCAGTTGACAGATAGTGAGCGTGAAGCTCTCCTCAACTGCTTGAACAGGGGAATGGTGGTTTGGGATATTGCGTCCCAATTTGGTGTCACAGCCAGATACATTGCCAACATCAATAACAAGTATGACAATACCGGGCAAATCGCCAAATCCACCAAGACAAAAAGACAGCCAAAGCTCCTTCAGCCCGTACACATCAACACAATCAAGCAGTGGGTAGCCAGGGATTGCCACCTGGGCACACTTGCTGTCCAATCAATGCTCACCACAGAGTTCAGAATTTCTGTTTCTAAAACCCTTGTCTACAAAACTATGGTTGATTTGGGCTTTTTGTGGAAGGTGCTCAGAGTTTCTCTATACAATAAGAACAGTGAAAAGACCATCAAGGATCAACGCATTTATGCCAAGACATATCTGGAACTAAAGGAGAATGGGAATGTCCAGTTCTTCTATATCAACAAATCATTGTTTTCCTCCTCACTCAGGGCAAGGCATGGGTGGGTTGAGAAGGGGTCCAAGGACGGCGTAGCCTATTGTGCAGCTGTCTGTTCCCAGACCTATTCAATAGTTGTGCTTCTTAGTCCTCGCAGGTTAGATCAATACCAGATGATTAAAGGCTCCCATAACAGCGGGACTTTTCTTGATTTTCTCCAAGCTGTCAAGGAGTACCTTTGGATAAATTATAGCAGCACAACCAACGTTGTTGTGCTTGATAATGTCGGGCTCCACAAAGTAGATCTGGTTGTGTCTGAGCTCCCCACCATTGACAAGAACAGCTACTCCTCCAGCCACTGCCTTGCTGATTGTCCAATGAGACTTCTCTTCCTCCCGCCATATTCCCCATTCCTGAATCCAATTGAGGAGGTCTTTGGGTGGATCAAGAAAATGGGTGAAACAAAGCCTTCCTCAGGACACTGAGGACCTATTAAATATTCTTGAGTTCAGCCAATTTGTGATGCCACCCAATGTGGTGGAGCTTTCTATGAGCACTTGGAATCCTTCCTTCCAAAAGCCCTGGCCTCCAAGCCAATCAGATAAATGGGCACTCTGGGTTTTATTTGTTTTTATTTTATTTATTTTAATTTTAATAGGGCTCAAAAATTATTATTTATATATAATAATGTGACATTTGATTGTATTATAGACATATAAGAATACATGGATAAGGTAAGTAAAATTAATGATACTAGGTAAGATGGATATATTTTTATTATAATGCACTGAATATTATTATTGGCTTTTGCTCTAACAAATAAATAAATTAAAAAAAGATGGAAATAAATTAGTTTATTCAAATAATTGTGAATCCTTGATGGTACTTTGGCTTTTCTAAGCCACAAATTAGACCTTGTATATCATCATATGATCCTTATTATTTCAGTGCCACTATAGCCACACAACACAGAAACCAATGATTTTCATATATTGCTTACTAATTAGTACTTAGGACGCAGGTCAAGTATATTGAATATGTTTATCAAATTATATTACAAGGGAAAGGTAATTCAAGTTCTAAACAATCATTTGTTTAGAATATAAGTGGATAGGGCCGCATGATGCAGATAAATTCAATTCAATTGTTTGTTTATGTAATAAATGAACCCGTACTTGAAGCGCTAGTAAATAAACAAATTTATAAATCATATTTTATTATTACACATGTCACTTTATTAAACTGTCCCTATATTATTATCAACCTAATTATATATTACTTACATAATTTAAAAATTAAAAATAAAATATTAAAAGTAAAATTATAATTATAAATCTTAAAATTTAAATATTAAAGTTTAAATATTTGAAATTTAACTATTTTTATTAAATTGTGATTTATTCAATATTGAAATATTTGATATTAAAAATTTTAGTATTATAGTATGTATTATTAAAATTTTAATATTAACTTTTAGATACTAAAATTTTACTATTAAATTATTTAATATTAAAAAATTTATAGTAAAATATTAATATTACATAGTTCAATCTTAAAATTTTAGTATTAAAATATAAAAAGTTAAATAAAAAATAAAATTTAATTTGCAAGGGTAAAATATTTATTGGGGGGATGTTAATTGCAAAGGGAATGCAATTATTCTAGGGAATTATACCCCGAAATTAAATTTTTGGCTAAAGCGTCTAATTGGATCCACATACTTTTCTGTACTTGGTGGACAACCCTGGATGCAATTGCTAGAGGGATGGCGCCCTGTACCCCGGTGGTTGTGGATCGTTTGATAAAAGAAAGGCGGGTGAGTGAATTGATCAATAGGCTTTTTTCAGGGGGCACATAGTACCCATATAATGTTGCCAATGCAAAGGAGTCATACAGGACGTGCTCGACTGTCCTATATCCCTGTGGTGTCTTCTGGTGGTCAAGGGCTACACAGCAAAATCCATTTGAATAGGTACATCCTCCAACTTTTTGACGTTAGTTTTTAATATGCAGTGAAGGAGGATTCCCAGATATACCGCAACGTGAATTCTTTGCTAGGTATACTTTTCCAAGAACATGCATAATTTTTTGAATGTTTGAACTACATATTAATATAGGATGTTTGGTTGAACTTGAAGAGGGTTCCGGGGGCGCCCAACTTGAATCATCCCCCAGGCCTCGGCAAACAAAATAAATAAAGGTTTAAAAGTATTCACAAGGACTGCATCCCCAGCTTTATTTGACAGTGCCTTGAATACTTCATTAAAAATTTTGGTTTTTAGATATTCAGTACCTATTTGAAAGTCGGTTTTTATTAAGTTTTTTTTTCATATTTGTTGATGTTTTCAAATGGGAACCATTGAATGCTTTCATAGATATATTCATTGAAGTTTAACTTGACATCCCCGCAAATTTCATTCATTTCTTTGAAGTTGATATTTGATCCTATTTCATATGCTTCCCTCAACCACGGCAAGCACCCCGCGGGTGGTAAATATTCCTTATTTTTAGCTTCAATACTTGAAAAATTATTCATATTCTGTTGAATTATTTTATTTATTTGGTTTTTATTATTTGTTTTACAGGGGCTACCAGTGACTGGTAACCCCTGTAAAACCAACTAGGCATATAAGCCGCCACTTCTGCGACCTCATCCCCATTCCTGGTGATGACTAAAATAAATATAACTAAAACATAAAAAGACTTACTAATTGTTTCCCCTGTGGCCCCCTCAGTCACAGGTGCCACTTTGGCAAACTTCATGAGCGTTGGCTGCTCTTCATTAATTTTCCTGGGCTTAATTTTCCTTTTTTTCTTGCAACTTGTGCTTCCTCTTGATTTTCATTTGATAAAGTTTCTGTATTTTGTGAAGTGCTCCTGCTTCCTGCTTTTGTTTTGTTTTTGTCTGTTTCCATTTGATTATTTTCCTCTTCATTGGTGTTAATTTTCTTTGGAACTTCATTTCCTTTGATTAGTTTGATCTTCTTATTTTTTCTTTGGTCCCCTGCCAGAACTCCCACAAATTGTAGGCCGCATTGTTAAACTTCAGACTTGATAGAATTGTTCCCTGGAGATTTAGTAATACTTCTTTATTCTTTTCCTCTATAATATTTCCTAGTTTATTCATAGCATCTTCTTTTGATTGGATTAGTGGCTGGCCCTTGTTACCCAGCTTTCCTGTCACTATTTCCCTGATATTTTTTTCTATTTCAACAACCTTTTGCAGGTGTACTTCTAATTTGTTTATCAAGTTATAGATATTTGACATTTTGTTTGAATTCCATCAAAAAACTGGTTTTTATAGTACTATGTTCAGCGCATACATATTTTTCATCATCATTAATAAATTAAAGACAATAAACGTAAATATTGGATTAAAATATTGCAATTAGATGTCAACTCTTGATATTTTAATATTATGTGCATAACTCAATGCATTTTGACTAATAAAATTTATTTTAAACTTGGTCTTTTTCATTGTAATTTATTAAAATGGATTGTGTTTATATTAGAGAGCCATTAACGCTTAGTACAAATATTGATACATAGTGCATTTATAGGCTGTATATTTACATATTGGTAATAATTCTATAAACTTTCAGTTGGATTTTGCGAGGTAATAAAAATGTAATGTGTTAATAAATTACTGTTTAGTGTCATTAATTGGCTGATTTCCTATTGCCTGTGCAATTGGATGTGAAACCAACCAATTGGATACTAGTGCGCAAATATCAGAAAATGCACAATCACCACAGCAAAGAAAATCAGCCAATTAATGGCACTAAACAGTAATTTATTAACACATTAAATTATTATTACCTCGCAAAATCCAACTAAAAAGTTTATAGTATTATTACCAATATGTAAATATACAGCCTATAAATGCACTATGTATCAATATTTGTACTAAGCGTTAATGGCTCTCTAATATAAACACAATACATTTTAATAATTACAATGAAAAAGACCAAGTTTACAATGAATTTTATTAATCAAAATGCATTGAGTTATGCACATAATTTCTAAATATCAATAGTTGATGTCTAATTGCAATATTCTAATGCAATATTTACATTTATTGTCTTTAAGTTATTAATGATGATGAAAATATCCACGGAAATAATTATATGTTACCACATCAAATGTACAACATTCTTTACATATGGGGAATGCTAACAATGTAAAAATATATTATTAATTATGAACTGAAAGAACAAAATCAATTTTAATAAGTTGGTACAAAGAATTGTTTCATTTTACTTATCAAAAGCGATTAGGGGAGAGAATGGGTGGAAAGAACATCGCCTTCATCTGCGCCTGTGAAAGGGGCGGCATCAGAGATAGTGGGGAGGGAATGGGTGGTGGCTTGGGAGTCAGGGTTGGAAGGCAGGTGGCTTGACAGGGGGTTGGGGAGACAGGGTTTGTTGACTGGGAAGGGGCAGCAAGAGTTGATTGCTTCAATTGATCAAATTTGTCTTCTGTCACATATGCAGGCTTGGTGAAACGGATGGATTGACGTGGGGGGAGGCAGGAGTCCTTTCTGGACTTATCACTATCACTTGCATAGAAAATGACAAGATCTGACAGGTCCTGGATGAACACAGAAGGGAAAAGCTCATAACCCTTATCAATTTTGGTGCATAGTTTGTTGTAGGTGGCAGGCTTTAAGCACCTGAGAGCAGAGCCAAAATTGTAGAGACATACATCTGCAAGATGCATGTTGGCGTAGTTGATGGGGTAGGACCAGCAGGTATGCCCTGCAGCCCTGATTTCTTGGGTAGCCCATTCCCGCTGCTCTATTTCTGCACTCAGTACAACTGTGTGCACGGTGTTTTGTGTGGCCCACTCCTCCAGCATGGCCTTGAGCTCCATATGGTAGGCATACCCATCTGCGGTGTTTGATATTGCGGAGTAGTGAGTGACACCTGATGGGAAAACTGACAAAAAAACCGGCAAAACAATACAAGATTAGTCCGTGCTTGAATATGTCAGACTGGATGCGCTTTTCTCCAAAGTCTTGAATACTTGCCAAAATCTTAGCATATGTCAGGAAGATTACGTCATTACGGGCCCTCATTGCCCTTCCTTTGATAAAATTGATGATTCTAGAATCATATGGGTAAGTGTCCATCAAATTAGGACCACTGAGAACTTGATTGGACAAGATTCTAGCAGCAACCATAACTCCGTGCATCCACAAATTCACCGTTCTCTTATTGGTGAAAATGCTGTGGAGTCCCAGTTGGAGACGAACCTGGACCAAGGGCATCCGCGGGTCACGCTCCATAATAGCCATCATTAGAGGGTGGGCTTTTCACCTTCAGTTGAAGAACGGGCACCAGTTGGGGTCTTCTTGGTAGGGGGCCACAGTTGGCGTGGGCTCGTAGGGTTGCAGCCACAGTGGACTTTGCAAACCCCATTGCGGCCGCAATTTCCCCGAGAGACATAAGCATCCCTCACTTTTCAACCATTTTGAGAACAATCTCTGGAGTGATTAATTTTCTTCTGCGTCTTGCAGGCTGATTGGCTGGGGGAGTGATATGTTCATCTTGTGAACTGGTCAATGTCATCTGATTGGCTGTTTTGGGATTCTGGGCTCTCTGGGTGACCCCATGGCTCAAATGGCTGGTTCCAGATGACATTGTTGATACAGGATTTGGGTTGGCAGCCGCCTGTGCATGATGGGCAAACAGGGCCATGCTGGAAGTTGCAGGAGAAAGAACACACTCCTGGGTAGTGCTTGCGGAGGGGCCTGTGAGTTGGGAGTGGCCATAGACAGAGGCTTCACTATTAAGAGACCCAGTGTAGCCCTGCATGATTTTGTCAAGGCCAGGGAACAGCTTGTTGACTTGGTTGTTGTTGAAAGAAGACATAATAAATTTTTATTAAAAATTAAACTCAAAAAGAGGATTGTACATTTTGGACAATTTTATTGTTAAGTATGTTAATTTTGTGAATATTACAATAGAAATTTTAGCTGTCCTAAAATGGAATAGGGTGATTTTTGAGAATGCCTATGATTCCTAAAAAAATTAGCACAAATCCACTCTAGATCCTATAACATCCTTTTTGAGACACCCATAAATTATATTTATTTCAAATTCCTTGCAATTATGATTTGAAACTTGGTTCTTGGCATTGACAATCCCGCAATTTCAGATTCGTTAATTTTTACATGATATCTATGATTTGTTTGACATACAGGAAATCTCAAATCGTACATTAGAATCCCACATTTCTGATTCATGTACCTGTTTTTGTTTGTTGTGTTTTTTCTTTTGTTAGTTGAGTTATCTGCTCAAGAGATTCAAAATTTGCCAATTTAAATAAATCAAAAAAAGTAAAAATAAATGATTGATTTTATTTAATATTTTAATTTTCATTCAGCTGAGTTGCCCGCAAAAGTGATTCGAAATTTGGACCAAGGATTTGACAATCCCGCATTTTTATGTTTAGGTTCTGAATTTACAGTATGGGGATAATTTTAATCCAAGCGGTTAAGCTATTTTTAGATTGAGCGCCATGATAAAGCTTATTTGATAGAAAATCCATTGAGGGGGTACGATCCTGCCCCGGATAACGGGTCCAGTATAGGGAACCCCATGCTTATGTCATCCTTTTATAATAGTTTCTTATAACCAGGCTCAATTTCTAATGGTATGGGAGTAAGGCCTTGAGCCTGCTTAAAAAAGTTGACATGGATATGTTTATACTTTAACAGTTGGGTAAAGGGTAGTTGGGTTGTTTAAGAAAGGGCCGTTTTAGATGGATGAGTTTAGGATAATGATGAAGTATACTGCAAGCAATGATTATGAGTTCATTTGACGTGGGGAGCGATTGTAGTGATTTAAATTTAAATTTACCCTGTTGATCAAAACCATTCAGATCTGAAAAAGATGTGGGAATAAGTGAAGTTGGTATAGTCTTCAGACGCAGACCAGATCATATCAGCTGCATCGAAAAAAGCCGCTACTGCCCTGATAGTAAATTGATATAAAGGCAAGTAAAACTGAAAAGACTGGGCATTTTAGGCCGTGCTATAGAATTCAATATATTTAAATGTTTCCGCGGGATATGCTACATCGTTGAGAGGAAGAATCCAAATAATGATGTCATGATTCGCATCGGTCTATAGCAGCATATGGCAGCTCATTCAAATTATGCCGTGATTTTAAGAGGTTAACACAGCGGTATCAGAAGTGATAAAGCCTGGATTGAAAGCGTGTACAAAACTGTACATCTACCCTAAAAGTCTAGCTGTGATCAGAGTTGAAATGCCGCCTATAGCCATTTACAAGTTTTGATATGAAAATAAGTTTAGATTTAGCTTTATATTGTTTATGGCAGAGCGATCAAGCTCCAGATAGGTTTACCCGTAGCCAATCACTTCTCACCCGCCAGCCGTTTACGATCGTCTGACGTGGCTTGGGCTAGGATGGTCACACTCTTTTAATAAATTATATACTACAGGCTTTAATCGTTCAGCTCCTGCTGCGAGGTGGAATTCCTGATGGATTTTGCATAAAGTGACTTCTTGGCGGCGACAGTGGGCGGAATGATGGCTGCCTAGGAACCGGTATAGCCTGGCTTGAGCATACGTTATATTCATCGATAGCATTTAAAGTGTAATTCAATCAAAGGTTTGCCAGTAGTTGAACGGGATGCAGGCCATTCTGTTGCTCAGGCATGGTGTGGTTGGAGGGTTAGCTATTCGATTTGATAGATTTAAGTAAAACAATTCCATTGCAGAGAGGGTATCGTTAACGGATGTACTGGTGACCGTAAGCCATTTAACCTGACCGTAAACAATTAAATTTTATAGCAGGCCTGGTCTATGATCTCGTTGGAATAGGATCACATTGTTTAAATGGCACTTGGGTTGATCTGATTTGTTAAGCTAAAACAGGTGTAATATTAATCTATTGGCTTGATGGGAGCAGCTCAATCAGATTGTAAATATAAAAAGGCATTATATATGTTTAGCTTTGAGTTCGATAATTAAGAGGTCCTTTCGTGACTATGGGTTTCAGCCAAGGATATTTGGATAAATTCACCGAACCAAGTTACATCGGATCGGAAGCGAAATCAGATGTACTTCGATGTTAGTTGGTTCGTGGGATGGGATTGCCAATTATGAAAAAGTAAATGGGGAATAGATAAGCCGGTAGGAGATTTACATTTAAATTTCAGAGGTTAAATTGATGCAGAGGAACTGCATGGTTGCATTAACGAGCCAAGTTGGCATCGCGGGTATAGCTGAATTGAACCGCTCAACCGTTGAAATGATGGTAAGTAAGTCCTTTAACCTTGACACTTGCAGCTCCTTGTGCAATGAGATGGTTTTTTGTGGGTTGTGTTGGAGGGTAACTTGCAAAGGTCAGCAAAGATTAAAACTTTAGGTTCCTGCTTAGGTTTGACTACCACAACAAAACTGATAGCGAAGTGGTCAACGTGATCAAGACCATCTCGCCTAGCGGCAAGGTCGTGCGCGACGAAGCACGCACGGAGATGCACGTGATTAACCACTACTCGCTAACCCGTTCCCTCCTCGGCTCTGACCTCGGAGACGGCATGCTCATCCGCACCATTGAAGAGACAACGTCGGATAAGCAGCAGGAATCGCAAGAGTCCTTCTTTCACCAGGTACCGGCAAGAGATAGCCACTAACTTTAAAGTACATTGACCATGACAACCCAGAGCTGGGCACGTTCAAGCAGAAATTCTTGATCAGCGATAAGTTCTACAAGCCTGGAGGGCCTATACTGCGTAAGTGCTCTGGTTTGCTTTTCTCACAAGACAGTCCAGGTAACCTCAGGGACAAAGATTCTGCCTGGGCTGCTGTTCGTGGGATCCATCATCAACTTGGCCAAAGACTTGAACGCCATGGTGGTTGGCCTGGAGCAGCGGTACTACGGCAATAGCAAACCCTTTCCCAACTTGGAAACGCACAACATGAAGTACTTGACCCTTGAGCAGTCTGTAAAGGACATTGGGCGGTTTGTAAAGAGGGTCGACTTGAAAGATCTCGTAAAGGGAGAAAAGCCGCGGTGGGTTGTGGTGGGCGGAAGCTATGGCGGGAACCTTGCAGCGTGGTCTAGGCTAAAGTTCCCCGATCTAATCTATGCCGGATGGATATCGTCCGCGCCTCTCCAAGCTGCCCAGGACTTTCCAGAGTACGACACGTGGGTTGGGCACTCTCTGGACGCGCAATGTCAAAAGGACTTGGTGCAAGCTATCAACCAGCTTGACGCCAACTTGTTACTGCAAGGGGGCAAGCGCTACAAGAGCGAGTTTGAATGTGATGACTTGGAGAACGATGACGTTGCCTGGGGGATCGCAGAGGCTCTGGGCTACTTGGCGCAGTACTCGATCCCGCAGCGCCCACCGGAAATATCCGAAATATGCAGCGATATACAGGGCGAAGACAAGCTCCTTGGCATGTCATCATTTTACAAAAGGTTTTATTCAAAATTCAACTTCACCTGCAATGACTTGAGCGGACATAACGAAAAAATGGACACCAACCCCGCAAACGATGCGGTAATGGTCCGCCAGAACTTCTACATCATGTGCCGAGAGACCGGCCACTTCCAAATCGCGCCCAACAACGGCAACCACTTCCGATCCCACATCATCACCCGCGAAAACACCCACAAGCGCTTCTGCATCGAGCCATTTGGCATCACCGAGCCCCCCAACATCGATGCCACCAACGCCATGTTCGGCGGCCTCAAGATAAACGCCACCAGGCTCGCTTTTACAACCGGGGACTTGGACCCATGGTTCCACCTGACCCTCCACGACGAGTCCCTCTCCACCCCCGAGCGTCCCATCTATGTTATCCAAGGTGGCCGACACACGTCAGACTTCAACAGTCCAAAGCTTTCCGGCCAATCACCTGCCGTGGCCGAGGTACGCCGCAAAGTATTTTCGCACATCAAAGGATGGCTGGCCTTGCCAACGTAGAACTCTATTTAATCCACCACTTAACTATTCCCTAATTCCCCTTCTAATCCCAAGTAAAAAACTGCTGCTTTCATTTACCCTCACCTCACAATCCCTTCTCATAGGGTTGCGGCGGATCGCCCTCTGCAAAAACCGGATCTTGTCCGGCATTTCCAAAAATCCAAATATATTTCTACTTAAACCATAATTGATCCCCGCATTTCGGAAAGCTGAACAAACCCCAACTTTTGTACGAAGGCGATCTGCCGCAGCCCCATTACTCATGAAAATGTTCAACTCCAGATAATATCCCAACTCACCTTATATCCATCAGAACTATACCACCAACTTTCAACCTTTAAATGCACCACCAACTGTAATAAAAAATAAATAGCTTCCCTATAAGGAGACTGCAGCTTTCAAACCAGCGATGACCGAACCCAACTTAACCTTCAACAGAATAGATCAACCCATCATGATTACCAGTTTACTGGATCCATCCCAACTGATTCTAGGCTGTGGATGTATGACAGTCACTTTGGATGGTTAGCCAAATAACCCCACCAATACATACTAAGTTGTTCCATTAAATTATAGATTCTATACAGATAGGTTTAAAGAATTCTCATATTAAGAATCTTCAGATAAGCTTGGTATCGGTATACCCTAAACAATAAGATGTCTGATAGTTAATTGGACAATAACAATCAACAAGAGCAAGGCACTATTGGCCAATTCAACCTCAGAGACTAGGTGTCAGATAATCAGTTAATTGGCTGGGAAGATCAATCAGTCAAATACCCCAGGATTGGGAAGGGACGGAAACAGCAATTGTGCAAACACAGTGTCACAGAACCATTTTTTTTGGAAGTTTTGGATTGGTTCCCAAAACAATCCATGTGATTTTGTGTCACAACTTCTGGAGTAGGCCACAATTTGTGCCTCACTCCATTGCGTAGATCACAAAATATAAAAGGAAGGTGGGTTTCAAATATGAAACAGATGATTTCATTTTATGAAGGGGCACAGGATGTAAAATTAAAATGGTTTTCAAGGGGGAAACAGATGGTGTCATTTTTCTGTAAGGCACAGGATGTAAAATAGGAGGAAGTTCAGTTGTGAAACTTCATTTTTTAAATTGAAATTGTTAAAGCTTTACCTGCCATTACCTTACAATGATAGATCTGATCAAACTACAGGTTGCTTTAGATAATTATATTAAAGCACCAATCAAAATACTATGAATATCTAATTCAATTGAAAGGAATAGCTTACCTACTTATGATTGGACACAACACAAAACCACATGAGATTGTGCTTGGTCACATCATAATCCATGTACATTGTGCTGTGGCTTTGGGAGCTGGGCACAAAATGTGGCAGTTGAAATTGTGTACTGCTCCCTAAAAACACAAAACCAATCAGCATGAATTGTGATGTGACATGAAGGCCACAAAGTGAATTGTGCTCAACTGACAAAGTCACAAACCAATTGTGCCAATCAGAGCTTTGTAAAAAACTCTATTGTGTAGATTTCAGTGCCCATCCCAACCCTACCCAGTATACAGTTGACGAGGATTCAATCATCAGGGTTAACCATCTTGAACGGGCCAAGAAGTTTGGTGAAGGTTAACCAAAAAGAAACCCCCAAAACATGGGCTAGACCCCCCATCAGCAAACTTGTTATGTTAAAAAGCACCACCACCCAATCAATATTTAAAGCGCTGCTGTGAATCACAATATTCATGTGATTTTGCTGTTAACAGAGTCACCTATTGAGTGTGAACCCCTTCAGTTCCCATTCATAACTCTTAATGGGGTTCAACCCAAACCGGGTGAAGGGCTCATTTTCCTTCCAACTGATGACATGAGTGATCCTCAACCCACTTATGAGAGTTGCCAGGGATCTACCTGTCCTATACTGCCCTGTGGTAAACTGCTGCCATATAAGAGTTATTTAGATCTATCCCATAAGAATAAGTCTAATTCTCATTCCCGCCTTGTGACTATTTTTGTACTTTGGTACCATTTTCCTAGTTGTATATCCAGGAGTTTTCTGATCAGTATCATTCTCAGGGCCTCAAGGTGGATCCCTTGTCCATCCCTGAAGAAATTCCTCTGGCTTGGTAAGGACCTAACCCTACTGTTGGGATTCTCTGGGGTGTCCCTTGGCCCCACCCAAGGACACAGCAAATGCCCCCAGGGTATGTTTCAGGGGTTGGGTGTCATGGTGGGGTTGCTGCAAGATTCTGAAAGATTCACAGTGTCATAACTGTGCTGTTTTAGCAGAGTTACATGGGGAAAATATTTAGAAGATAGATAATAATCTTTATTGCGAGATAGTGATTATATAGCTATTGTGAATCAATGGATAGTAGGAAAATGATTGGTGATCATACGGCTGGATGGAAGAGGGGGGTGGCTTGATCCTGAAGATGAGTCATGCGCCAAATCAAGATACCCACCATGGAGGATCGTCATCTGTTCATGTTGATAGATTTGGTAGTTTGAGTTGACTTCCTAGTCTGGCTTTGAGTGACCGGGTAATTGGATTGCAGGTCACAAAACTGCTTGGTTGGAACCTTGCTGGCGGGTTGAGCCTGCGGTTTTGACAACAGGATGAAAAATGGGATACCAGATCATCAAAGGATCAGAAGCCAACAAGAACTGTGTCAGAAATTGTGCTATTGGTGCTATTTTGATGTGGCCTTCAAATATTGATAGCTGCAAAGTTTTGGCTGGGGTTGCTTTTGATTTTGGATATTCCTTGCCTTCTGTAAATGGGTCTGGTACAATATCCACCCATTCCAGATTGTTGTACCTGTCTGTGAATGATCCTAGTATGACCTCATCCCAACATGACCCCCTCAGCCACTCTGTCTTTCTAATGAGTGATCACCGTCCCTTGTCTACTATCTAAGTAGAATCATTTCTCCTAATAAAGACAAGTTTATCAACAGTTATGTTGGCTTTAATATTATTCAAGCTTTTTCCTGTCCTTTCTGCCAAAAGGACTTTCACATCTTGTTTTCCAGGAAATTAAGGTACATGCCCTTAATTTTGCCCTGAAGGCTAACCCAAGGCTAGCTTCAAACCTCAAATCTTTTGTTATAAAGATTTCCCGCCATGTCCTCCTGGATGTCTTCCCCAGGAGCCAAACACGACAAACTGTAAAGGGGAAGTCAGCAGCCAGAAATCTCCAAGCAGAGGAGAAGATACATACAGCCAAAGAAAACTTAGGCAGGCTGGAGGTTAAGGCTGATCGGAAAATAAGGACTGGGGTTGCAGGTACACAATCTTACCCACCAGTTCCACAGGTTCTTCAGGTTCAAAATCAGGGTCTAAAATCAGCACAGGTGATGCAGAAACCATGAGATAAAAGCCATAAACCCCAAGGTACTGCACAGGCACGTAAACGGGAAGAAACTCTGTCTTTGAAGATAATGATCTGCAAACTTTAAACCCTGATACCAGTTTTAACAGTATAGTGTGTATTGAACTACTAAAGTGGCCCTAGGCAAATTTAGGCTGATATGGGGATTGGGATCCAGGGATGATGCAGCAGGCCTCAATTTTTATTGCCAAGCCTCCAGAAGTTACTGAAACCTTTGTGGCATCATAAATTGATTTCGGTGCTGAAAGGCACCAAGGTACCCATTTTTTAGGTTCCCAGGCCTTTTCTGACCCATGTGACAAGATTGGAAAACCCTTTGCCTGCATTGCCACAGCCTGTTTATTGCCAGTGGCTTGGCCTAGATCAGCCAGACGCTTCACGGGGTTTCTTGGGGCTAGCTGCTTGGGTGCTCCCTTCTGGGAGCAGGCAGTTAGGTTGATATGGCATTACCCGTGACGCTGGGGCGCCACCTAGAAACATTCCTGGGTGCCTGTAGGGATTGAAAATCCTTACAACTTATGCACAATAATGAAGATTAAGAAACAGGAACAGAAATGTTGGCTTTTACATTATCTTTATGAAATTAGGAGAATCCCTTTATTATTTCCTTCTAAAACTTTAGAGTTGGCATTTAGGTTACTTGAGAATCCTCTTGGTTGTCATTATAAGTTAAAGAAGGTTTACAAACCACAGGCGCTTAAAATTGGGTTAAACATAGGCCAAACATCACACCAGGGATCAAACTCTGAACCTTTGTACCTTTCAAAAACTCCTAAAATTGATGAGGAATTAGTTAAAATCAAGAGCAAAAGCTTACTGACTAGTTCAAAGGCAAAAGCGGGGTTTTAAACCACTTCCTAACTACATAGCCAATAGATCAATGAAGTAAAAACTTAATTGCCCAGGGGACCAATCAAGTGCTTTTCAAAAAACCTACAGCCAATGATAAGGCAAACATTAAGATGCAAATCCACCCAAATCAAGTCACTTCAAATCCAACCAATCATTATGCAGAAGAGGATCCAATCACTGCAACAGATATTAATAACCACCTAAAAACAAACTTCAGTTTAATGCTTCTCAATCAGCTTGCAGGTTTGGCTGCTGAAAACTGCATCCTGCAAGTTTTCTGGCAGTAGTCAAACCAAAATGACCCAGCAGCCAAACATACTGTGGTAACCAATCCACCTCCAAATTCACCACACATTATTTCACTTCCTCACACCAAATTTCACAGTATTTAGATAGAAGCACTGGGAACTTACCCAGTGCTCTAACAACTTCAATTTCTGGATAATAAATCTTGGTTCTATATTCTTTACCTAGTAAATTAGTAGATTCAAAATTAACCTTCCAATGATCTGGAAACAGAATTTCTTTCTGCTTCTGTTATGTTTAGTCTTCTGGAACCTGGTTGCTGAAGGTCATGAATTTGGTTCTAATACTTGATTCAGATATGCCACAAAGACTTCAGCTTGGGATTACATGTATACTAAGCATCAATTCCCTCCAACCTGTGATAAAACAGCACCTATGCCTGCTTTGCCTCCTCCCGTTATTTGATCAGGAGCTCCTTGGTATGTATTAACCTATGTTGCTGTATATTATGGGTTAACTCATTTTGCTCTATTATTGGGTTCTTACAAAATATGGGGATACCTTGTTAACAACTTAATGGTTAGGATTCCCATGTCACAGTAAGTTCCATAATGCGGGGTATTGTCCGTCCAAGTAAGAAGGCACAGAAGGCCGGGAAACCTGTATCAAAATTGACCGAGTTAACGGATTTAAACCAAACGGTCAATTGAAAATGGGTCACAGCTGCTCCAGTATGCCAGCTGAAA
This sequence comes from Entomophthora muscae, assembly GCA_014839935.2. Lineage (NCBI taxonomy): Eukaryota > Fungi > Entomophthoromycota > Entomophthoromycetes > Entomophthorales > Entomophthoraceae > Entomophthora > Entomophthora muscae. Next base: position 62,271 of record QTSX02002319.1, on the reverse strand, counting down.
CCAGCTCCCCCTTGTAAACTGATGTTGATAAACCAGCGTAATATGAGGGTCACCCAATATAAGCTCACTAATCAGCATGGCTGTCAGAAACTGGTCACGCAAGGGTTTTTGCAACCTGGACTAGATAATTACTTGAAGATGTAGAAGGAATATGAGGTCAAGACTCAGGTGGTATTGCTTAATTAATTTTTCTGATATATATTGAATAATTTCCCCTGTTTCAACTCTAAGAGTTGAGTCCTCCTAAATTTACTCAATAAAAATCAATTATCTCAAGTTCTAATTTTAAATTTTAAAAATGCATCCTGTGCTCGGGTTGTTGCGGTATATCCCGTACAATCTGATTCTGAGCAGAATCATTTCAGGAAGATGGGGCCCAGCATTGGGAACTTTGCCGTTGGCGCCGCAAAATGTTAATTTCATGCCAGCCAATTTTGTAGCTCCACCCTCCATTCCTGAAGATGAAAATTGGGTCACTTCTCAATGCCCAGAATTCTACACTGAAGATGCATTGATGCTTTCCCAGGTCATTTATCTTGGTTTACTCTGGTTAGGATTGATTGTTCTACTTAATCCTGGAGTTACAATTGGAAAATTGACAAAAAAATATCTGAAGCCGTGTTGGTGGTTAATCATCAATTCTATGTGGATTTGGGTGGTTATTCCCCATCATTTAGAAACAACATCATATTATCCAGTTATTTCCGTCACATCCCGTGGGATCTTCTCTTGTGGGATTTCATCTGTCTGCTATTCTACACTACTTGGGTTCTTTCCTTCCTTGGGAATGTATCCCTGACAGTGCCAGGCAACAGCACCCATGTCAACAGTGGCCATGTTGATACTATAGTAAAGTGTGAATCCAGTTTTTAATAATGTTGTCTTCTGGATGGTGACACTTTTTTAATTAACGTAATACTTTACCCTGAACATTTTTAATAGAAAAATAGTTAAAGATAATATATTATACCCAAATGACCCCAGCAAGTTCAAAAAGAATTATAAAAATATATCATGGCTAATAAGAATAAGAAGATATAAGCAACTGTTTCTCAGTTTAATATGTAATTTACACTCTTGTTGTAACTGTGCTGTTTTAGCAGAGTTACAAGGGGGAAATATTTAGAAACTAGATAACATTCTTTATTGGGAGATAATGATTATATAGTTTGAGCAAATCATTTTAAGAGGAACATGATAGGGCTGATCACACAGTGGGATGGTGAAGGGGATGGCTTGATCCTGGTAATGAGTCAAGCGCCAAAACAAGGTATCCACTGTAGGGGATCAGCATTTGTTTATGTTGTTGTATTTGGCAATTCAAGTTGACTTCTTAGTCTGACTTCAAGTAGCTGGGTAATCGGATTGTGGGTCACAAAAACCGCTTACTCGGAACCTTGCTGGCGGGTCAAGCCTGCTGTTTTGACACCACTCCCAACTGAAGGTTGGCCTCCTCTGGGGGTAGGTTGTCAGGGAGGTTGTCAGGAGCCTGGGCACCATACTGGACTAGCTGTTGTTCTGTGGTGGGCAGGGCAGTTTTGTGTTGTTTTTGTCTTGCTTTGCAGGGTCTCAGGCAATCATGGTGGAGAATTATGTCTTATTTGCGCTTCCTTAGTCCTTGCACAAGGTAAGTGTTATTTTTGTTTACCTTTAGGATGATTTACGGGCCTACTTTTTTGGGTTGTAGTTTGCTTTTGTCAATGTTCATGACCCAAAATTTGTCACCAACTTTATGTCTATCTTGGATGGGGACAAATGTCTTTTGCAGACACTTGTTTTCCTTTTCTGTTTAATCACTATTGGCCTCTATGACCTTTGGATCTGAGCAAGGGGGGACTTTGCTTGGAATTTCCAGCTTAGGTCCTGTCAATGCTGGAATGATATTGGGCTGTGTGCCATATACAAACTCAAAAGGGCCTTTTTTGGTGGATCTGTTCACCCGGGTTTGGCACACAAGTAGTGCAGTCAATAGCTGCTTATACCAGTCTTCAGGTCTCCCGGCAGTGAGCTTGACTAAGGCTTGCACAAGGCTGCCATTTAGCCGCTCTATACGTTCATTGACCTGCAGGTGGTATGGTGTTGTCACAGTGTGTTTGACCCCATTTTTGGCGAGGTATACATTGGTGTCTTTGGAGGTCAATTCCTCCCCTCTGTCAGTTATCATGAGTTCTTGATTTCCAAACTTGCTGATTATTTCTCTTCCTATAAACCGCCACAAGTCATTGCCAGTGTGCGTCTTTTTTGCTTGGGCTACTGGCCAGCATGTAGCAAAGTCTATAGTGGTGATGATGTATTTCTTATCATTGTGCTTTCCTGGCATGGGACCAACAATGTCTAGGGCCCACACCTTGAAGGGTAGTTGCATGTGGATGGGTAGTACTGATTTTGGTGGGTTTTTGCTTCTTGCAAATTTCTTGCACACTTCACATTGGTTTAGGTCTTCTTGAACATCATGTTACAGGGTTAGCCACCAGGAATTGTGTTTAAGGAACTTGTATAGGTTGCAACTCTTGGTGTGTCCTAGGTCTATATGATATCACAGGATGGTGTCCACTTGCTGGTGTGTGGGGATGTAAGGGATGGTAGTTCCATTGGACATTTTTTGGTGTAAGGTTCCATACACATCAGCAAATAGGTGTTTGTTTTTGATGACTATTTCTTTTGTTATGTAGGTTGTGCCGGGAGGAAGCCTTTGTCTTTTGTCTGTAGTTCCAAGAGGGGCCAGTCTGGGCCAAGCCCATTTTCTCCTCTTGTGGCATGGGCATACAGGCGCAAGAGGGCGTCCACCATGGCAAGTTTTGGACCAGGTTTGTATTGTATGAGCATATTGAATCTCTCTAAGAGTTCCATCCAGCGGGCTTGACGGCAGGATATATTTGCTTGAATTTTGAGATATATAAGCGACTTGTGGTCGGTCAGTGCCGTGAATTCTTCCTGTTGTTCTAGATAACAACACCATTTGACTAGGCAGTGTACAATGGCTGACAGTTCTTTAAGGTAGATAGGATATTGACACTTGCCATCTGTCAACTTTTGTGATTCATAGGCTACAGGCAGGAAGTCACCATTATTATTTTTGATTTGTAGTACTCCCCCAATGGATGTGTTTGAGGCGTTGGTTTCCATTTAGTATTCCCTGTGCTGTGAAGTGATTGATTATAAACTAGTTGTCACTGTACTCACGCATTTGATCCATTAAGCTCAGTGAACTATGGAGTAATAGGACTATTAGCCTGGATGATAACAAGGTCAAGTGATCAACTAAGTTGTATCCTAAGTTCCTATTAACTAATGATCAACCAATTGTTAGTTTAATAGTGGGCTAAGAGTAGAGGAGACAAGGCTGTGGTCAGAGGATCCTGACGTTCTGTGCCTCTTGTCTAATTTCCCTTAACTATAAAACTCCCTTCTTGATTATTGAATAAAAGATCAATTATTACATACTTCAACTTTATTATAGGCATTAGGCTAGATACTTATCTCAATCTAATCTTTAGTAATAGAAGAATTGTATTTTGAGTTAAGCTAAGCAACTACCAACTCTAAGGAGAAATACAACACCCTGTCATGTTTGGGGTATTTGTCACAAGTGACAAACTCTTATCAACTATGCTTATCAAAAAGCCCCAACTACGAAACTTGAACCCCGGCACCTTGCGGGCCGCCAGGCCGCAGGGCCAGCCGCCCAGCTGCCCACAGTTTTCTGGGCTCAAATCAGAACAGGATTTGACTTCAGAAAATCCTTTTAATCTTAAAAAACCAAATGTACCTACGCCAATACTCTCCACACTGGGGGTTCCTGATAAGACAGCCAATCAACAGGCAGGCCCAGCCACTGATTCCAAAATAACTTGGGCCTGCACGGAAGGGGAAACAGAGAATTTTTCCATAGAATGCAGGCCACCCAGAGGCGGCTAATCCCACAACCTGACTAGGGAATTTGAGCTTCCTCAGTTCAAACCAGCCAATTAAATAACCCTGTAATTGATGCCACCAAAGACTGGGAAGACCTGGTAATTGGGAAAACCCAGGCCAACGGAATTTGTGAAATTTTTACCATGACAGATGGGCATACTTATACCCTGGGCCGCCAGGAAGATGCCCATTGCCATCCTTGCAATAAAGTGACATGAACCTTTGGTTCAACCAGATCATACCATACTTGTTATTAGTTTTACTTCATCTACAGTCTACTCCTTGCGGCCCCGTCCCCCGTGTCCACATAACCCAAGAAACTGCGGACCAGCTGCCCAAACTTTACCGTCCACCAGGAGCTCCCTTTGGCCCAGTAAATTTTACCGAGTATCCCCCCCAACCTGGTGTATTTGGAGTTTACTCTGGAGGAGATCCTAATCCACGACCCTGAAACTAGAACTATAGAGACAGAAGTCCTTTACAGATAAGGCACCAAAATTATCCGGCCCCCTCTGTTATTCTGAGACAAGTATAATTTCCTGCCTGCATATTTGGTTCCAATGACGCCGCCCCACACCCCGCGGCCCAACTGCCCGCAAGAATCTGTTGCCACTGATGAATCCACTTCCATCCAAGTATTTGGGGTGATGTATATCACCCTCACTGGGTTGATTGATTCCATGGTGCCTACAAGCAGACCTTGGGCAGTCCTTGGAAATTTGTTATCTTATATTGTAAAGTTAGCCCCAATACTGTGGTGGGCTCTCCCTACTGGGCCTGCGGGCCGTCTGCCCGCAAGTTCTCAGGAACCCCCCACGGGTTGGATCCCTGACAGTATTGCAGGATAGGGGCTGCTGTGAGTTTCTCCTTAAGACTTCTAAAACAGAGCTCATGTTGGGGGGTCCAGAAAACTTGGATTTGGCGCCAGTTATGGCAGATAAGGGGGCAATAAAGAGCCACAGTCAGGTATGAAGCAGCGTACATAGGTCACCATCCCCAGGAAGGTATAGAGTTCTGACTTATCCTTGGGTGGTGGCATCTTGCATATGGCCTGTATCTTTTGACTGTTGGGTTTGATACCGTCCTTTGAGACTATGTGTACCAGGAAAGGCAGTTGCTCACGGAAGAACTGGCACTTGGAGGGCTTGGCCAGCAGCTTGTGTTGTGCCGGGGTAGTGAAGACTGCCTCTAGGTCTTTGTGTTGCTGTTATACCAAGGGACTATAGACAATGATGTTGTCTAGGTAGACTAAGGCATACTTGCCTATGTGTGTGGCAAACACCTTGTTCATGAAGGTCACAATGGTTAAGGAAGCGTTTATCATACCAAAGTTGAGTACCACACACTTGTATGAGCCATATTTAGTATGGAAAGCTGTTTTGGGAATGTCTTCCTCCTTAATAAAAATCTGATTGTAGCCTGCAGTCAGATCAATCTTGGAGAAGACTGTGGCTCCACCTAAGGCGTCAAAGAGGTTATCAATCAGTGGTAATGGGTAACAATTCTTGATGTTAACTTCATTTAGGGCTTGGTAGTCCGTGACTAGATGTAGGGTACCATCCTTCTTGGCCACAAAGAATACAGCGGCCCAAAAGGGAGATTGTGAAGGGCAGATAAGTCCTTTCTTCAATGCTTCTTTGAGGTAAGCACGTAGGGTGTTGTCTTTGTTTGGGGTCAGCCGGTAGATAGGTTGTGCTTTGGGTACAGATCCTTTGATTTGGATGGAATGTTGGATGTGTTTTTCTGGGGGGCAACCCGGGTAGAGCCTCTTTGAAGATTTCTGGATGGCGGGCCACAATTTTGTGATCCTGAGGCGTGGAGGTAACCTGGTGGCTGTGACGGAAATTTCAGGATAGTATGAAGCCGTTTCTAAGTGATAGGGGGTTACCACCCAAATCCACATATAATTAATGATTAACCACCAACGCGGCTTCAGATATTTTTTTGTGAAATTTCCAATTGTAACTCCAGGATTAAGTAGAAAAATTATTCCTAACCAAAGTAGTCCAAGATAAATGACCTGAGAAAGCATCAATGCATCTTCAGCGTAAAGTTCTGGGCATTGAGAAGTAGCACAATTTTCAGTTTCCAGAATGGGGGGAACTCCAAGATTGGCTGGCATGAAATTGACATTTGGCGGCACTGACAACAAAGTTCCAATTGAAGGACCCCATCTTCCAGAAATGATTTGGTTCATAATCAGATTGTACAGGATATACCGCAACAACCTGAGCACAGGATACATTTTTAAAATGTAAATTAGAACTTGGGATAAATGATTTTTATTGAGTAAAGTTAGGAGGACTCAACTCTTAGAGTTGAAACAGTGAAAATCATTCAATATATATCAGAAAAATTGAATAAGCAATACCACCTGAGTCTTGACCTCTTATTCCTTCCACATTGTCAAGTAAGTATCTGGTCCAGGTTGCAAAGAACCCTTGCGTGACTAGTTTCTGACAACCATGCTGATTAACAAGCTCATATTGGGTGACCCTCATATTACGCCAATTTATCAATGTCAATTTGAAAAGGGGAACAAGTTTCAGCTGACAGACTGGAACAGCCATAACCCATTTCTGATTGACCGTTTGATTAAAATCCGTTAACAAGGTCAATTTTGATAAAGGTTTTCCAGCTTTTTGAGCCTTCTTGCTTGGGCAGATAATACCCGGCATGATGGAACCTACCGTGACAGTGGCCTTTGAAGTGTATGATCTCATACTGGCAGGAGTCCCAGTCAATTGTCTTCAGGTTTTCCTCTTTGTCCAGGGTCTCTGCAATGCTCACAAAGCAGTGGTCGCGTAGGAGTTGATCCACTGAGTCAGGGTAGATCTGGTGGTTGACACCTTCATGCTTGATGGTCAACACTGAGGTTGCCCAGTCTACGTGAGGATTGTTTTTTTGTAACTAATCCAAACCCAGTACATTGTCAAACTTTGGGAAGTCAATGATGGGACCTTGGATGGTGGAGTGTAGGTTCTTGAGCATGACAGAGAAGGGGGCAACTTCCCTTGTTACGGGATTGTGTTGTTCATCAGCTAAAACCACGTTTTTAATCCACAAAGGATTAGTGGCTAGATTGAACTTGTCCACAAAGCTGCTGTTGACTAAGGTTTGATCTGCGCCCAAGTCCAGGAGTGCCAAGCCTGTATAACTGCAAAACGGAAAGAATAGGACATCAGTTCATTGGGACGTCTGGCAATAGTGTACAGTACCAGGTCTTCTGAGGGTACTTGGATCATTGGGCATTGTTCCACATCCTTGGGTCGGTACTCATCATTGGGCAATTCAGGAATTGTGTGAGGAGAGCTTGGCTCACTTAATGTTCTCCCTGGGCTTTTCCCTTGTCTTGGTTGCCTTATGAAAAGTGATACGGAAATAGGTACAGTTTGAATGACCATTGTTCCCACTTCCATGCCCATTTGAACCTGTGGGCTTATGAATGGTGTTGTTCCTGTTGTTTCTGGGGGGTGGTCAAGTGGAACACCCGCCTGTGTGAGAGTCTTTGGGTTTCTCTTGTTTTCTAGTTTGTGCCTTATGCAGAGCGTTAGATGTTTGTTCTGCTTTCTCTGCCTTGCAATACAGGCTCTATAGATTGATCACCTGGTCCAGGTTCATGTGTCTCATTGCATGCAATTTGAGGGTGTTGTAGTACATGAGGTGTGTGGCTGGGGTGTTGAAGGCCATGCCAGAGGGTGCACAAAGTTGGAGTTCCTTGTAGGCGCGGGTGAGTTCCTTCACAGTGCCCATCTGGGTCAAGTTCTTTACTTGGTGTATGATCATGAGCGCTGTATCTTTAAGCACAAGCCTTGCCAGGAAGTCCTGCTTAAAGGTATCCCAGTTCTTGCCAGTGTGCTCTTTGTGCCACTTGTTACACCAGGTGCCAGTGTCATGGGTCAGGTGAATGGAAATCTCTGCAATCCAAAATTGCTGTGGGCATTCCATCTGAGCCAGCTTGCTCTGGGCAGACTGGATCCATGCGGCGGTGTTGTTGTCGTTGGCCCCGGCAAAGGGTTCCAAGGCGGCACTTCAAAGCCTTTGAGCTACATAGGCAGGCATGGTGATTTCATCAGCTGGTTGTGGCATCAAGGAGGGAGCCTGGAAGAACCCTTGTGCAGACATGGTGTTGAAGGCAGGAAGCAGGATCACCATGCTCTTGTACAGGACAAAACCATCAGGTATCTCAGCACCAGGGGTGTACAGAGTCCAGTCTAGTGGAAGGCCAGACATGATTCTGTCAAGGATTTGTTGGCCGCAGCAAGTACGGGCAACAGGCGGAATTTTATAAGATGCAGTAGGATGGAAAAACTACCTGTGCTACCAATGTTGTAACTGTTTTGTTTTAGCAGAGTTACAAGGGGAAAATATTTAGAAGCTAGATAACATTCTTTATTGGGAGATAAGGATTATATAGTTTGAGCAAATTATTTTAAGAGGAAAATGATAGGGCTGATCACACAGTGGGATGATGAAGGGGGTGGCTTGATCCTGGTAAGGATTCAAGCGCCAAAATAAGGTATCCACTGTAGGGGATCAGCATAAGTTCATGTTGTTGGATTTGGCAATTTGAGTTGATTTCTTAGTTTGGCTTCAAGTGGCCGGGTAATTGGATTGCAGGTCACAAACCCGCTTACTCGGAAACTTGCTGGCAGGTCAAGCCTGCTGTTTTGATACTCTTGAATATATAAATAATTTTTATTCCCATAAAAACTATAAATCCCAATGAACCAAAAGTAAAGATATTTAATAAGTTATTGCTTATAAAGGATATAATAAGATTCCTTATTTAATTAATTATATTTTTTATAGGCACAACTGAAAATATCTCCTACCTTAAAGATAAATTAACAAAATACAAGATTTCTTACAAAACCACATTTAAACTGTATCTGAAACTTACCATTTATACCTAAAAGATTAGTAAAGTTGAAAATATAAATAAATATAAAAATTCAAAAATGAACCCCATAAAGGAAAAGCAGTGTTTATTGACCTAATTAAAGCCACCCACAAGAGCAGTGGGAACATCTTCTAGGTACTTCTTGATCTCTGCCACCTTATACTCTTCCTGACCACCTTCTGGACGCCCTCCTGGTAGTCCTGGTCCTTACCCTCTCTCTTCTTGGGGGCCACCCGGTTGGCCAGGTCACAAAACTTGGAAACATTCCAGGCCTGCTCCTCCTGCAGCTTCTGAAAGAACTTATTGTACTCAGGGTTGGTCCCAAACTTCACCTTTAGGTGCTTGTGCCAAACTTCCAGGCTGGAAGTGGTCTTCATCTCCCCCTTGAGGCAGGCGCTCTGGCAGTTCCATGGCGCAGTGGCCCCGCTCTTTCCTCTCTGGGCAGTCATCTTCTTTCCTACCCATTGGTGCTTGAAGTAATCAAGGTAGCCCTTGAAAATGATGGCGTGGGTTTTGACATAAGCATCCTCCAGGAGGGCCTCAAAGCCAAGCCTAGTATGCTCTGGCTGCACAAAAGCCAAGGCAGCAAACTGAGTCAGGGCAAAGCGGCACTTCCCCTTACCATTGTTAAGATACTTGTCAAAAAGGTCCTTCTTGCTCTTGAGATGTTTTATGAGGGCCTGCCTAAAATGGAAGAATAAGCCTTGGACTTCTCCATTAAAGGTGGCCACAAAGGCTCTGAACTGAGCTTGCTTGAAGTCTATTATGATAACCTTTGGCCCAAGTGAGCGCGCATGAGCTAGCTGCTCAGTGGCTAGGATGGACACATCCTTCTCAAAAAAGGAGGGATTGGCCCTTGTGGCGTGGGTAGGAGGGGGAGCTGGTTGGCGGGAAGGAGCTCAAAGCATCCTGAATAATTTTGAATGCTCTGACATAGACCTCTGTCTTGGCACCAGGAAGGAGAAATAAAATAAGGGGGATAACCTGGGCATCAAATTGCTTGTGCAGGACCCAAAGCTGATTAAAACGGGTTGGGCAGGTTGCAAATGTGCTGTCACATAGCCAGGTGGTAGCAGTGTTGAGCTGCTCCAGGTTTTATGTTGTGGTGTAGGCTATAATACTATCTTCCACTTCCTGCCCATTGTCATGGAGCAGGAACATCTCTCCATTCTTGGTTTTCCTGAGGGCATTGGAAAGGACCAGGTCTTCAATTGTGGTGGCACTCTTGGCCAGGGGGTTTGAGGCCTGGAGCCTATCACTAACAAACTTGACCAACTGGGTGTGGGTTGGCACCCTCTTCAGATTGGTGGGGGATAGGTGCTTACAGGCAAGCACAGCCAGCTGAGTGGGAGAAAGGTCCTTGGAGGTAGGCATAATCTGCACAAGGTATCATTTGAGAAGGCGGGAGATAGTAGTGTTGGGCATGATGCAGGTATGCTCTCCCTTAATAGTTTGTACCAAGTCCCAGCGCTCAGTATTGAGCTGCACTGGGCAGGAGCGGTCCTCACAGATATAGTGCCAGCTCTTGAAGCCCCAGTTGGTATTATAGCATGAGAAGATGTAACCATTTGCCACCATGGCTGGCCCACTTTGACACTCATGATGGGAAAATTTTGGTAATTTGGAAGGAACCTTGAACTTCCTGTCAACATTGCAGAGGTTGTGGGCCAACAGAGGGTCTCATAGGACAGCAGGAGCATGTCAGAAGCCAGGTAAGTAGTTGGGGTGGGGCTTTGTATCATCCCCAGATGAAATTTAAAGGGGGGTTGATGCTGAGGGGAAGCAGAAGAGGGCTTATCTTGGTGCTCCTCATTTGCAGGAAACTTATCCTTGGGTGGGGTCTTTTTGGGCTGAGCGCTTCTTCTTGGTTGGCTCCTCATCTGAAGCCAAGTTGTAGAAACGGTGATCTGTAAGGGAACCATCAGTTTCCTCTCCCCCAGTGGAGTGAGCGGGGCTCTTATCAAGAGAGGGCTTTAGGGAGGGCTTGGGAGTGGCCTTCTTTGATTAGACAGGCTTCTTCTTGATGGCTTTGATGGGCTTAGAGGGACGCTTGGTTCCTTTGGGCTGCTTAGAGGTGTTCTTGTCCTAAAATAATAAGTAAAAGGGTTTAAAATAAAGCAATGTATTTAAAAAACAAACAAAACAAGTTAAAAAACATAATATATAAAATTAAACCTTAAATGGCTTTATTGGAACATAAAGTATAAAAAATATTGATAAATTTTTATTTTAATTTTATTAGAGCTTTAAATAGCAAGTTAAAAGTTAAGAGAAATATGCAAAATTATTACATTAAGAGGCATATTTTATATTTAAGACCAAAAAATATAGAAGAGAAAAGTTAAAAATACAATACATTAAAATTTTAGATGCTTTTATTAAGTAAAACATAAAGTTTTGTATATACAAAGGGAAAAGTGTCAGCATATTGAATGACAATTAGAAAAAATATGCTGAGTTCATACTGTCAATTAGAAAAAATTTAGGCATCATTAGAGACAACATTGGCACTGTCAGCTTTTTTTTCAAAAATTCACTGTTTTTTCATAGTATGCTTAATCAAATTTAAGCAAACCAGAAAATATTAACTTGTTTCTGTGTTTTTTTGCTCACATAATAAAATTAAAAATATATATAAGTAAAGTTAAAAATCATTAAAGTTATTAAAATCTTTATTAAAAATAATCTTTAGGGGTGGGAATATGATATTTTACCATTTTATATACTAAAATTTGTTAACACATTGATTGAAATAATAAAAAGGGTACAGTATCAACTTCACCACTTACAACATCCTCAATAGGCAGTAGCATAGTAATTTAGGCTTAATTGTGCCACTCTAATTTGTTTAAATCCACACTCATTGGCTGATCACATGTCAGGATTTACCTTCTTTTAGCTGCTATTCTTTGAGTCATTTTTTATCTTGGTCTATCTTTCACAACCTTGGCCATTTTTATCTTGTTTTATTCCCCACCACCTTGCACAATCAGTCCCCTTTATTTTCTATCCTACTAATCACTTTTTGCTGCTATTTGGGGTTTCCAGCCTTTTTAACAACTTAACAATTAGTTATTATCTCTGAATTTACCTTACCTTGCCACAGGATTTGAACCCAGTACCTATACAAAAAAGTTAGTATTTTTGCCTTCAGAACTCTTTACCTTTTTGCTTTATGCCCAATGATACACACAAGCTTTGGACCCAGGTTTTCCTGCCTTTTGCTTTTCAATGATGACTAAGCATCATCATAAACTGTTTCCCCCTGTAAGGTCTGAAGGCTTGGGGTAAATGATTGCAAACTAAGGCCTTCAAACCAGGTATGTTTATATTTGTCAAGTATAGAAAGGTAGGCAAGGTTTGCAATAGTAACTGAACTAAGGCTTCTAAGAGCTTATATGAAGTAAAATAAGGACTAAGACGATTTATTAACCCTAAGAAAATAAAATAGAGGCCAGTCTTAATGACTGACAATTTAGTTAAAAAGTCAATTTCTAAGTCTGGTAAATGGTCTGCACTAGTGGGAGGATTAAAGCTATCCACAATTAAATTGTGTGTATTACTATAAAAACTACCTAACTGGTGAAGAAGAAAGTCAAAAGGAATCATGGGAACAAAAGTTAAAACTAACTAAGATTAAAAAAAAGAAACACAAGCCATAAAACCTAACAAGTACCTTTTTGAGGTGCAAGTCAAACAATCTCAACTTATTGTTGAGACTGGAAAACCAAGCCTTTTTATTTAGCTTGGGAAAGTGAGGTGCAAATCTGAAATAATGGAGTTAACCCAAGTAGGTTAAGGCATCTTGGTAAAGGAAAAGGGTTGGGACAACACACATGGTTTAAAGTTAACTTAACGAAGTTAAAACTTGCATAAGGGCACCGGAAGGAGAGATACAGTTGTGGTGTTTGCTAGTTGTTGTCAGCAAGCAAAAGAGAAGGAAAAACTAGGTCTGAAGCTTGAAAAAAAACGTAATCGAGCGTATAGTCAAAGGTAAGAAGCTTGAAACCCGAATTATTAACTTCTGTGTGTAGATCCAGAGTTTGAATCCGGAGCGGAAGGTAAGGGAAGTTCGAAAATAATATTAACCAATATTTAGGCTATAATTAGGCTTAAAAACCCCAATTTTAAAACCAAAAAGTGAAAAATGAAGGGGAGAAGGAGGAGAACATGAGTAGACTGAGCAGAATGATCATGGTTGATCTTAAAAAAACTTTGAAGCCAAATACATGTGGGTAAAGAATAGCAGCTACAAGAAAGGTGAATCCTGACAGCTATATAGTATATTGAGAAGCCACATACCCATCAGGGGGTGGCACTGTGGTGGGGTTGATATAAGGTTTTGGGCTGGGAATATCTTACACAAGGGATCAGAGTATAACTGGCATTGCTCCTAATCTGGAGATAATGCCCGTAATTGACATTGCCCAAAGGATCTTCTATACCATTAGTTACGCTATGGGGCATTTCTTTGAGTGCCCCTGTATATTCTGAGATATGTTAGCGGGCGGGGGAGTAATCTTGGCCGCTTGCTATCAAGTTACAAAATCCTGACAAAGATATATTTTATAGATCTGTGGTGAACTCATTTTTGAAATCAGGTTCAAATTATGAAACTGCCTTTAGTCACCCTCTCATATATTTTTTAGGGTAAAATAAGTGGCCCCATAATTTTGTACTCCTGTTTTAGTGAGTGTTAATATGAATTCTGGTATTTTAAATACAGATTGATGAAGCAGTGGATTATAAATAAGCTTAAATTTTTATTTTGGAGGGGATTTGGTTTATAACTAAAGATGATGATTGCTTTTTGTATGGGCGCCTTTGCATCAAGCTTTTGATATTGAAATAGAAGTGATGATAAGAGTAAGGTGATAGTTTTGATTCAGATGATGATTGAAATGGATCAGTTTAAGCGCTTTTATGCGTAGGTTTTTGGGTCCACGTTAGAAATCAGAGTAAAAGGTTGGTTGAAAAAGAGCAGCTACTGTTATGTTGATAGTTAAGCCTTTTCTGGGCACTAGCGCTAATAAACTTCATGGCTTTTAATTCCCTTTGATTGTTTTCTAGGTAGATTACTTGGGATTTGTTTTGTACCAATTATATTATTTACAGTGGAAGTGAACTACAATTTATTTCGAATGGTTTTAGCTAAGCCTTGATTTAAAATATATGACTAATTTAGTTGAATATTTGGCCTTCAAAAGAGCCTGGAGTGCGATTTGTTAACCGCAATTCGTCTTCTTGAAGGCTAGATGATAAATGGAAGCCAAACAAGCTCCACAAGTGATCAGATTAAATCCACAAGTGTGCCCGGCCAACTCTTTTCATTTGAACAAATACATCAAAAATAAATAAAGTATTTATTAGAGAACTAAGGGGCAGGAGGTAAGTCGGCAGATGAAGATATAGTTTCCAGAATCCAAGGGACATATGCTTCAATGCGAGTGTAGATTCCTGGGCGGTCCTTCTGTGCACAGCCCAGACCCCAGGAGGTAACGCCCAAGAGGTAAAAGCGTTGGTTCTGTTTATCCTGATAGAAGAAGGGGCCGCCAGAATCGCCTTGACAGGCATCTTTTCCTCCCTCGGGATACCCAGCGCATATCTGAAGAGTTTTGTTGATGTAGCCCCCCATTTGCGTGTACAAGTTTGAACACTTTGTCATATCATAGAGAGGGATTTTGACTTCAAGTAGCTTTGTTGACACCGAGCCTCCAGCCGAGGTCGTGCCCCACCCAATTACAGTTCCTATTGGGGCGGTGTTTTTTCCGCTGCTGAGAATGATCCCTGTTCGCCTCTTGGAAGGCGATTCCAGCTTCCATATGGCAATGTCGTCCTTGACAATCGTTTCGTTGTATCCGGGATGGCGGACTCGGTTCAAGACACGGCGCCGCGACCCTTCCTCTTCTTCGTCTGATAGCCCGAGGTCATGTCGGTGAGAGACAGCCTCAAAGCCAAAGTTGACCAGGCCGACTGTGCAATGAGAAGCGGTAATAACGGTATCCTCTCGATAAAGTGTGCCGCCACAAAAGTGACGTTTGAACCGCTGGAGAGACACGGCAAAGTTGTACCGGAAATGGGGCTCGACCTCATAACCGCCCACAACGCGAGCCTTGGGGCCGGCCTGGACCAGAGTAAGAAGCAAAGCCGAAGCCAGTATTCCGAACTGCATGCTAATGATGGATCCTACCTGCTTGCTGCTGGGGTTTTATTCTTTAAAAGTGGCGCGTATTAATGGCAAATCGCCTGCGCCGCTAAACTGCCACATCCCTCTGATCGCCCCTCCTGATTGAAATGCTATTTAGACCACGGTACTGCTCCTGACAGAACTTAGACCTGTTCCTGTGAATTGTCATCCCATCACCAGGAGCTTAGAAATCCATCGTGCTTATAATGCCAGCCACGCTAAATCAGGTTACATCCCTACTGTTTGTGGATGCTGATCTGATTTACAATGCCTACCAAACCAGCATGGAGATCTTTACGTCCTGTTTTTAAACCCGTCAACCGATTCCCCATTAAATTTCTAAAGTAAAAGTCATCAAGCGAAGCATTCGACAAACAAGTGTTTGCATCCAAAGCTACACGAATTAAACTTACCGCTGCGCCATATTGCATCAATTTCCGCCACGAGAAAAACTCTCCTCCGTTCATTCAAAATATGGTTTTAGTTTAGGATTTATTATGACGTAGTTTTAACCACAAGATAACATCAGTAATCGAATGTATGGACGAACAATAGGAAGAAGTGCACGTAGATCCAGCTAGCTACTACCAGGCAGATACTGAGTATCCTTCCAACCGCATGGCTTAATCGATCCCAGATCTGATGCTCATTTCTGTTGGGATTGCCAAACCCTGTCTGAGACCTATTTAATTGCCAATAAAGGCTTGTGTACTGATGAATTTGCTTAGACTTTGACTCTCATAAGGATGCGGGACATCCTGGAGTGACTATCAATAAGTCAGCCTATCCAGCAAAAGCATGGGGTTTAACCACATTGCAATAAAATCTAAACCAATGCCCCCATTTCGGATCAGTGGATGAGAAAGCGAAAGCCAAGATCCAAAAGAGCAATGCATTTCTCGAATCAGTGCGGTGATTCTGACGAGCCTTTGTCCTGAAAGATGTGGTTCCCACCTAAAACTGATTCTGCCTGCCTGCCCACCGAAAGCCACTCTGCCACTACAATGTTGGTACATTTATTTTATACTCATATTCTATCTGTCTATCTATACCTTGCACATGTCTTAGGTTTATACTCTCTTAAATATATCCACGATGCTTAATAATGTTTCATGCCAATTGAAACTCCGATATATAGCTTCATATCTAGAAAAGAAGTATCACCATTCTTACCAAAACAAAACACTACCTGAAGTATTATATAGTTGTCCTGACGAAGAAGAACTTGGATGCCAGCTGCTCGCATTTAGAATTACGGAATTTGATAAAGCATCAGCTCACGGCTAGGGCTTCCCAACTTTAATCCTCTGGATATAAATGCTAAACTAACCCTCGCATTTTCGAATCAAATCGGTATAAATCATGGTGCCCTAGCCATATCCTCTCGGAGATAAAAATCGTACACTGGCTTTGGGATCAGAGATGCTTCGGCCCATAACGGCTAGCTTCTGTTTTTTAAGGGAACACAGGTTTATTAAGGTTCAGAGATGGCATTTAAAATGAAACACTGCCATGGGGGGAAGGTAGTGAGGGATACCAGAGGAAGGGGTAGTAGTATGTAGGCCCTCTGTGTGCCTGTCTTTCCATTGAATGACTCTCTCAACTATGAGGTGGGATGAGTCAACAATGGTATCCATAAGCTTACTGTTCCCAGGAAAAGTGTGACCAAATTTTTCTTTATAGATCATAGTATTGTCCATTAGGGCTCAGAATTCTCCTTCATGAGTGACACTTGGTTTGGTCCATTGTCAAAAATTACATCTATACGGGTAGTGTGGATAGTCCACAGTGCAAGATGATAAGCAACTGCTCAAACTACTAGGGGTTCCCGCCTGAGACTTCTCATGAAGAAGATGTCAGACTTTGATTGAAAGCGTACAAAGAGGTTCAGCATGTCGGCAATCTCTGTCCAGAACTGCAATACAACTATGCAACCAAAGAATTTGTGCTCCAGATTGGCATCTTGGAATAGGCAGAGCCCACACTGGCAAATTGGATGATCTGCTGGAAAGGTTGATCCGCTCCAGAAAGCCTTGTTGAACGGTCTCCAAGTCAGAGTCTGTGCATTTGTTGTCACCATTGGCACCTGCGTCAGAGTAACAATTTCTTTGGGGGTGATTGTGACCAGTCTGCCGGCTTCTACCCACTTGAAAATCATCTTGGGATATTCAAGCTTGCGTTTTTGGTCTTGGATTACCTTCTTCCCACACTTGGACACCACTGTCTTCCAGCGTGTGAAAAAGCTCTTCATATCCAGATTGTAATTCATCGGTCTGTTTCTATCTGCTGGATGCCAGCCCTTTAGGTCCCAGCTCTGTGGACCAGCAGGATCAAGATTCTTAGAGATTTCCCATCCATTGACTTGCATTGTTGCCAAGCAGCGGGGCCAGTATTCAGGAGCATCTTTGGGGGCATAAATATCTTTCTTTTCAAGAACCATTGTCTCAGTCCAAATGTCAAAGGGTTCACCAGCTAGCTTCTGGCCCTGAGCCATTTGAGCCAGAACAGAGTCATTTGATATCTATTAAGCTCAAGGTGACTCCTTGGTACAAGTAGGGCAGGGGTGAATCTTAAACGGTGGCTGCTTTATAAAAAAGCAGCCAGCTGTTTAATACTGTAAATTCAGAACCTGAACGTAAAAATGCGGGATTGTCAAATCCAAGAACCAAGTTTCAAATCAAAATTGTGATGAATTTGAAATAAAATAATTTATGGGTGTCTCAAAAATGATGTTAAAGGATCTAGAGTGGATTTGTGCTGATTCTTTTAGGAAGCACAGGCATTCTCAAAATTCACCCTATTCCATTTTAGGACGGCCAAAATTTAGAGCGTAATATTCACAAAATTGACATATTTAACAATAAAATTGACTAAAATATACATTCCTCTTCTTGAGTTTAAAATTTTAATAAATTTTTATTATGTCTTCTTCCAACACCAACCAAGTCAACGAGCTGTTCCCTGGCCTTGACAAAATCATGCAGGGCTACACTGGGTCTCTTAACGGTGAAGCCTCTGTCTATGGCCACTCCCAACCCGCAGGCCCCTCCGCAAGCACTACCCAGGAGTGTGTTCTTTCTCCTACGTCCTCAAGCATGGCCCTGTTTGCCCATCATGCACAGGCAGCTGCTAACCAAAATCCCTTATCAGTGATGGCATACAGAACCAGCCATTTGAGCCATGGAGTCACTCAGAGAGCCCAGAACCCAAAACAGCCAATCAGATGGCATTAATCAGTTTCCAAGATGGACACGTCCCTTCCCCAGCCAATCAGCCTGCAAGACGCAGAAGAAAATTGATCACTCCGGAGATTGTTCTCAAAATGGTTGAAAAGTGAGGGAAGCTTATGTCCCTTGGGGAAATTGCGGCCGCAATGGGGTTTGCAAAGTCCACTGTGGCTGCAACACTGCGAGCCCATGCCAACTGTGGCCCCCCGCCAAGAAGAGCCCAACTGGTGCTTGTACCTCAACCAAAGGTGAAAAGACCCACCCTCTCATGATGGCCATTATGGAACATGACCCGCGGATGCCCCTGGTCCAGGTATGTCTCCAGTTGGGACTCCACAGCATCTTCACCAACAAAAGAACAGTAAATTCATCAATACACAAAGTTGTGGTTGCTGCTAGAATCTTGTTCAATCAAGTTCTCAGTGGCCCCCATTTTGGTGGATACCGACCCCTACAATTCAACAATTATTAATTTAATCAAAGGAAGGGCAATGAGGGCCCGTAATGACGTAATATTCCTGTCGTATGCTAAGATCTCAGCCAGTATCCAAGACTTTGGAGAGAACCACATCCAATCTGATGTGTACAAGCGCGGCCCAATCTTGTATCGGTTTGTCAGTGTTTTATTGGCAGTTTCCCCATTGGGCGTCAATTATTACTTGGCAATATCAAACACCGCAGAAGGGTATGCCTACCAGATGGAGCTCAAGGACATGCTGGAGGAGTGGGCTGCCCAAAACGCTGTGCACACAGTTGTACTGAGTGCGGAGATGGAGCAGCGGGAATGGGCTACCCAAGAAATCAGGGCAGCGGGGCATACCTGCTGGTCCTACCCCATCAACTACGCCAACATACATCTTGCAGATGTATGTCTCTACAATTTTGGTTCCGCTCTCAGGCGCTTGAAGCCTGCCACATACAATGAACTATGCACCCAAATTGATATGGGCTATGAGCTTTTCCCTTCCGCGTCCGTCCAGGACTTATTTGATCTCATCATTTCTATGCAAGTGATAGTGATAAGTCCAGAAAGGACCCCCGCCTCCCCCCATGCCACTCCATCCGTTTTGTCAAGCCCGCATATGTGACAGAAGAAGAATTTGAGCAATTGAAGCAAACCGCTCTTGCTGCCCCTCCCCAGTCAACAGACCCTGCCTCCCCAACCCCCCCATCAAGATCAAGCCACCCGCCTTCCAACCCTGACTCCCAAGCAACCACCCATTCCCTCCCCACCATCTCTGATGCTGTCCCTTTCATAGGCGCAGATGAAGGCAATGTTCATTCCACCCATTCCCTCCCCTTCCCATACTTTGATTAGTAAATAAATCTTTTCTTGGTGACTACTATTAAAATTGATTTTTTCTTTCAGTTCATAATTAATAATATATTTTTTACATTTTTATAAGTTTCCGTGTGTAAAGAATGTTGTACATTTGATGTGGTAGCATATACTTATTTCCGAGGATATTTTCATCATCATCATCATCATTAATAAATTGAAGACAATAAACGTAAATATTGCATTAGAATATTGCAATTAGACGTCAACTATTGGTATTTTGATATTATGTGCATAACTCAATGTATTTAGTTTAATAAAATACATTGTAAACGTGGCCTTTTTTCATTGTAATTTATCAAAATGGATTGTGTTTATATTACAGAGCCATTAACGCTTAGTACAAATATTAATAATTAGTGCATTTTACAGCCTGTATATTTACCTATTGGTAATAATTCTGTAAACTTTTCAGTTGGATTTTGCAAGGTAATAATAATGTAATGTGTTAATAGAATACTGTTTATTGTCATTAATTGGCTGATTTTCTTTGATGTGGCAATTGTGCATTTTCTGATGTTTACACACTAGTATCCAATTGGTTGGCTTGTTTTCCTATTGCCTGTGCAATTGGATATGAAGCCAACAAATTGGATACTAGTGCGGAAATATCAGAAAATGCACAATTGCCACATCAAAGAAAATCAGCCAATTAATGACAATAAACAGTAATTTGTTAACACATTACATTATTATTACCTTGCAAAATTCAAATAAAAAGTTTACAGATTTATTTCAATAGGTAAATATACAGGCTGTAAAATGCACTATGTATTAATATTTGTACTAAGCGTTAATAGCTCTCTAATATAATCACAGTCAATTTAAATAAATTAAGATGAAAAGGCCTCGTTTACAATGAATTTTATTAGACTAAATACATTGAGTTATGCACATAATATCAAAATATCAATAGTTGACGTCTAATTGCTTTATTCTAATGCAATATTTACGTTTATTGTTTTCAATTTATTAATGATGATGACAAAAATATGTATGCGTTGAAGATAGTACTATAAAAGCCAGTTTTTTGATGGAATTCAAACAAAATGTCATCAATCTATAACTTAATCAACAAATTAGAAGCTCACCTGCAAAAGGTTATTAAAATTGAGAAAAACATCAGAGAAATAGTGACAGGAAAGCTAGGAGACGAGGGCCAGCCACTGATCCAACCAAAAGAAGATGCTCTGAACAAATTTGGAAATATTATAGATGAAAGAAATAAAGAAAAATTACTTAATCTACAGGGAACTATTTTATCAAGTCTAAAGTTCAACAACGCGGGATACAATTTGTGGGAGTTCTGGCAGGGGGCCAAAGAAAACAATGAGAGGATCAGACTAATAGAAGGAATAGAAATTCAAAAGGAAATCAACACCAATGAAGAGGAAACTGACCAAATGGAAACAGATGAAAATGAAACACAAGAAAGAAGCAAAAGCGCATCAAGAAATACAGAAGCTTTATCAAATGAAAATCAAGAGGAAGCACAAGTTGCAAGAAGAATAAGAAAAATTAAGCCTAAGAAAATTAATGAAGAGCATCCAACGCTCATGAAGTTTGCCGATATGGCGCCTGTGGCTGAGGGGGCCACAGGGGAAACAATCAGTAAGTTTTTTTATGTTTAACTTATATTTATTTTAGTCATCACCAGGGATGGGGATGAGGTTGCAGAAGTGGCAGCTTTTACGCCAAGTTGGTTTTATGGGGGCTATCAGCCTCTGGTGGCCCCTATAAAACAAATAAATAAAAATCAAATAAATAAAATAGTTCAGCACAATATGAATATGTTTTTTAATAGTGAAGCTCAAATCAGGGAATATCAACCACCTGCGGAGTGCTTGCCATGGATAAGAGAAGCCTAAAAATTAGGATCAACAATCAAAATAAAAGAAATGAATGAAATTTGCGGGGATTTGAAACTGAACTTTGATTAATACATATATGAAAGCGTTCAAAGGTTCCCATTCTCAAATATCAACAAATACAAAAAAAGTTTAATAAAGACCAATTTTCAAATAGGAAATGAATATCTGAAATCAGCAAGTTTTTAATGAATTTTTTAAGGCTCTATCAAATAAAGTCGGGGATGCAGTCCTCATGAATAGTTTTAAACCTTTAATGATATTGTTTGCCGAGGCCTGGGAGGCAAATTCAAGTTGGGCGCCCCCCAGTACCCTCTTCAAGTTCAACCAAACGTCCTATATAAATAGGTTAATACAAACATTCAAAAAATTATGCATGTTCTCAGAGAAATATACCTTGCAAAGGATCCACGTCACGGTGTACCTGGGAATCCTGCTCCATTGCATACTGAAAGCCAATGTGAAAAAATTAGAAGATGTACCTATACAGATTGACATATGCCACATAGCACTCAACAGTCAGAAAACATCACAGGGATACAGGACAGTTGAGCATGTCCTCTATGATTCATTTGCATTGGCAACACTATACAGGTACTATGTGCCCCCCCAAAAAACCTGCTAATTGATTCCCTCACCTGTCTGCCTTTTATAAGACGTTCGGCCACCACTGGGGTGCTGAGCGCCACTCCCCTAGCAATTGGCGCCAGAGTCATCTACCACATACAGAAGAGTATGTGGTCCCAATTGGATGCATTAGCTGAAAATTTAATTTCAGGGTATAATTCCCCAGAATAAACACATTCCCCTTGCAATTTGCATTCCCCCAATAAATAATTTTCCCTTGCAAAAAAACTTTTTTATTTTTAATTTATTCTATTTTAAATATTAAAATTTAAATATTAATATTTTAATACTAAATACTTCACTATTTTAAAATTTTGTAAAATTTTAATAGTAAAATATTTAATATAAAAATATTCAATATTAAAATATTTTCTGTTAAAATATTTAATAGTAAACATTTAATATTAATATTATATATTTTAATATTTAATATTTTAATATTGAATAAATCACGATTAAATAAAAAATTGGTGTATTTTGAATATTTAACCTTTACTATTAAACTTTTAAGATTTTTAATTATATTTTTATTTTAAAATTTTATTTTTTATTTTAATTTTTAGTAGGTAAATTATAGTATTAATATATCTAAATATATTACAAGATAATAGTTAAAGTTGTGACCACGTCAAATATTTAAAAATAAGTTAAAAATGTTTTTGTTTATTATTTATTATCTTGTTGAGTATGGGTACATTTATCACAAAGATAAATATGGAGAATTGAATTTATCCGCATCATGCGGCCTGCTCCACTATTGTTCTAAACAAATGATTGTTTATAACTTGAATTACCTTTTTTCCTTGTAATATGATTTGATAAACATATTTAATATACTTGAACTGCATCCTAAGTACAAATTAGTAAGGAATACATAAAAATCATTGGTTGCCGTGTTGTGTAGCTACAGTAGCACTGAAATACCAAGGAGCAGATGATGACACGCAAGGTCCAATTTGTGGCTTAGAAAAGTCAAAGTACCAAAATGATTCAAAATTATTTAAATAAACTATTTTTTTCTATCTTTTTTATTATTTATTTATTTGTTATTGCAAAAGCTAATAATATTCAGTGCATTATATAAAAATAAATCCCTCTTATCTAGTCTAATTAATTTTACTTACCTTTTCTAGTATTCTTAAATGTCTATAATACAATCAAATGTCCCATTATTATATATAAACGTTAATTTGAGTCCTAATAAAAACAAAATAAATAAAGATAAAAACAAATAAAACCGGGGCACCCATTTATCTGATTGGCTCGGAGGCCAGGGCTTTGGGGAGAAAGGATTCCGAGTGCTTGTAAAAAGCCGCAACCACATTGGGTGACATCGCAAATTGGCTGACCTCAAGAATATTGAATAGGTCCTTGGTGTCCTGTGGAAGGCCTTGTTTCACCTTATTCTTGATCCAACCAAAAACCTCCTCAATTGGATTCAGGAATGGGGAATACAGCAGGAGGAAGAGAAGTCTCATTGGACAATCAGCAAGGCGGTGGCTGGAGGAGTGGCTATTCTTGTCAATAGGGGGGAACTCAGACACAACCAGATCCACTTTGTGGAGCCCAAAATTATCAAGCACAACAACATTGGTTGTGCCGCTGTAATTTATCTGAAGGTACTCCTTGACAACTTGGAGAAAATCAAGAAAAGTCCCGCTGTTATGGGAACCCTTGATCATTTGGTATTGGTCCAACCCGCGAGGACCAAGAAGCGCGACCATGGAATAGGTCTGGGAACAGACAGCTGCACAATGGGCTACACCGTCCTTGGACCCCTTCTTGACCCACCCATGCCTAGACCTGAGTGAGGAGGAAAACGATAATTTGTTGATGTAGAAGAACTGTATGTTGCCAGTCTTCTTTAGTGCCAGATATGTCTCGGCATAAATGCGTCAATCCTCAATGGTCTTTTCACTGTTTCTGTTGTACAGAGAAACTCCGAGCACCTTCCAAGAGAAGCCCAAATCAACCATTGTTTTGTAAACAAGGGTTTTAGAAACAGAAAGCCTGAACTCTGTGGCAAGCATTGATTGGACAGCAAGCGTGTCCAGGTGGCAATCCCTGGCTACCCACTGCTTGATTGCGTCAATGTGCACAGGCTGCAAGAGTTTTGGCTGCCGCTTAGCCTTGGTGGATTTGGCAATTTGCCCGGTGTTGCCATTCTTGGTGTTGATGTTGGCAATGTACCTGGCCGTGACACCAAATTGGGACGCAATATCCCAAACCGCCATTCCCCCGTTTAAGCAGTTGAGGAGAGCTTCACGCTCACTATCCGTCAACCAACGCGGCCCTTGGCAGGTACCACGGCATCCTGGCTACCAGGCTCAGCACAGGGGATGGGGACCTTTGTGTAGAAGGTGGGATCACGCTTGGTTGCGCTGGCGCCATCAATGGTGGCATACAATACAGGTGCAGATGGCTCTTCAGTGGTGGCCAATGGCTCATAGGAGGTATCAAAGACGCAGGGGCAGGAAGTGGCAACTTTTGGGTCAAGAGTGTGGGGCTGGGTGACGACTGGGTACACGGTGGAGGTGTAAGTAACCTCAGTGTTCCCGGTGGCCCTGGTGTAGGAGAATTTTGTGGCAGGCCTTGAGAGTGGCTTCTGCCTGGGATTCAAGCTGGTTGATTGGGCCTGGGACGTGGGAGGTGGTTGGCTGGCAATGACACCTTGGGAGGCCTGTGTATCGGCATGACTCCCCTCAAGTTGGGTTCTGGGTCTGTTCTTGGACCCTCTGGGACGCCCTTGTGGACAGGCTGCCCTGCAGGCTGGTGCAGGAGCGGGTTGGGAATCCGATTGACAGTCCATAAAAATAAAATAAAAAATATATTTTTAGATTAAATATTTATTTATTTGGAGTTATTGGTTTAGTTGTGGGTAGTTGTTTTCTCTTGATTTAGCCTTGAATAGTAGCAGAGTTTCTATATCCGTGATTTGAAGTGAATAATATTGTATACTTTCTGGGTTTTGATGATTTTAAAGTTTAATAAATTTTTATGTCTAATTATGGTTAATGAGATTGAATTTTTCATTTGATTTTAGTTGTGGTGGAGCTTCTTGATTTGGGTTGGTGTTTCCTAGCGTCTTACTGTACATTCAATTTAATTTCCAGTTCCCGCAATTAATATCTGAGTCTACCATTGGCATTCAAAAGTGATTTGAAATTTGGTTCTTGGATTTGACAATCCCGCAATTTCAAAAAACATAGTAAACTTAATGAAAATGGTTGATGGATTTGAACGCTTCAAATCTGATTCCGGTTAGTTCATTTTGTCCATAGGAAATATGCAGCTCAACTTGAACTTTGCAAAGTGTCTATGAGTTCCCGCATTTTCAAATATTCAAATAAATACTCACAAAAATCAATTTAATTAAAAAAAGGCCATCCCGCAAAAGTGATTTGAAATTTGGACCAAGGATTTGACAATCCTGCATTTTTACGTTCAGGTTCTGAATTTACAGTATCTGGCCATGATTTTTCTGGAACTGTAGCCATACACATCCACAAATGGGAGTGTTTTTGCAGATTCTGTTTTTAAATAAAACATATGCTGTTTTTCCTCTGATTTTTGAAATAAAAATACTTATAGCAACTCAAATCTGGCTCTAAGATTAAAAAATAAAAGATTTGGTAAAATTATATATTTGAATCCAGCTCGTCTGAAAAAAAAGAAAGCTGTTTATGACCGTTTTTAACATTAAATTTTTGGATTCCCTCATGTCAGGTAATCCTAAAAACAGAAAAGAAGACAGCTTGGATGCAACAGTTACAGCATTTACTGTAATTGTAATGTTTTTAATCCGCCACAGCCCTAGGTACAAGTGACCCAGGTTCAGAACCTGGCCTCAGGTGCCTGAACTTGGCTGAAGTAGCCCTACTGTGGGATTGTGTTTAGATCATATATCCAGCCAATTATATGAACTTCTTCCCTGCTAAGACTATTTAATAATACAGTTTCAACTTGTGCTCAATCCTAAGGATCCAAGTCACTCAAGCATAAGGAAATTAGCTTATTTAAAATCTATCCTGTGATATTAGATCTATGGTATGTCATAGTCTAATTTAAAGTTTTCACCTTGTGTTTAATCTAAATGGGATCCACCCATCACTACCTCTAAAAAAATCCATCTACTACTTAAGTATATGGAAATCCATTTATATCTGGCCATCCATAAAACCAATAAGTTAATTGACCTTGGCTCAAGATCAATAAAAAATATTGTTCACCTTTACTTTCCCCAAGATAATCTCAAATAAATTACTAAAAGCCGCTTCCCAATATTGTAAATTCAGACCTGAACGCAAAAATGCAGGATTGTCAAATCCTTGGTCCAAATTTTGAATCACTTTTGCGGGCAACTCAGCTGCGTGAAAATTAAAATATTTAATAAAATCAACCATTTAGTTTGACTTTTTTTGATTTATTTAAATCGGCAAATTTCCAATCCCTTGAGCAGATACTCAGCTAACTAAAGACCAAACACAGCAAACAAATGCGGGTTACATGAATCAGAAATGTGTGATTCTAATGTACAATTTGAGATTTTCTGTATGCCTAACAAATAATAGACAACATGCAAAAATTAACAAATCTGAAATTGCGGGATTGTCAAATCCAAGAACTGGATTTCAAATCAAAAATGAGGTGAATTTGAAATAAATATAATTTATGGGCATCTCAAAAAGGATGTCAACGGATCTAGAGTGGATTTATGTTAATTCTTTTAGGAATCATAGGCATTCTCAAAAGTTGCCTTATTCCATTTTAGGACGGCAAAAATTTAGATGCTTGATTACAGTAGATTTTAAAAAATGCTAATAATAAAATAGAATTATATATTCAATCTATCTTATCATGTTGTCTTTTCCTTGATGTGTTGATAGTTCATTTGCTGTTGATAATGTACATTCATTTAATTGAAAAGTTTCACCTCCAGTTGCCAAGGCAATAGGAAATCAATTTGCCTCCCTGAGGCCAGCTGTGGTTGCAGAGGCGACTTGATTTCCTATCACCAAGGCAACTGGAGGTGAAACTATCTAATTAAATGAAGGTACATTATCTACATCAAATGAAATATCAACACATAAAGGAAGAGACAAAATGATAAGATAGATTGAATATATAATTCTATTTTATTATTAGCATTTTTTAAAATATACTGTAATCAAGTTCCTTAATAGCAATACAGTAACACATTTTTTTAGTAAACTGATAGTTTATCTTTCCCACCCTCCTTCCTTCCTTGAAACCTTTTCTAAGTTTTATGGCCCCTTGGCTGCGCTGGGGGCCAAAAAACTTTTAAAAAATTTCTGCATCATCAGGAGGGTAGCTCATATATCATTATATGGGTTTTGTCAGGGCCCAGAGTACCCTGGACAGTCAGCTGGCCTCTCTAGAGGTGACTAAACATGCAGCACGGAAGCTCCCACAAAGCACTTCCCAGGGCAAAATACCCCCCTTTCCAATAACTAATGGCCCAGGATTTGAGAGGCACACAATCCTTGAATCCCTGGCATTGAACCTGTTAACAAATCTGGGCCATCTACCTATCGGGAAATGGCACATTGGGAACACAACTGTTTGATTGCGCAATTGGGCAATTGATCCATTGTGGGAGCTAAAAATAACTGTAGCAACTCATCAAACTGCAAAATTCAAAAGGTTCATGTTATAACAGCCAATGAGAGCTCACCCTCTTGGCCAAGCGCGCAAATTCCAGGTAAAATTGCAAATCCATTTCCAAATGATGCCATCAGTTCTCTGGTGGTACAAAAGGCCATAGAATCAACAGTAAGTATAAGTAGTGAGGGGGAGAAGCCCTCCTCACTGTTGACATCTTAATAAAGCGAGTTTATGCCTAGAAATTATTATCTTATTGCAGGAATTGTCTATTTTTGCTCAAATTTAATTATTTTCTTTGCATCTATTTGTAAATCCACCACAATATACAAACTAGCCTATCCACATCCACCTGGTTATACTCCTGCTGCCCCTGCTGAACCACCCTGCGCCCTTGATCTGGAGTATTTCCATCTGCACCATTTGGATCTGCCGCCAACCATGAAGGAGATCCCAACTGCACCTCCTCTCCCAAATGCGCCGCCCACTCAGGATTTCAGCAAGCTAGGTTTTGTCTACATCACTGTATTGGGGCTGGCCAAACAGGCCGTGCCCCATACTGGGAGTTGGCGCCCCTGGCCACTGCCCTCAACTACCTGGTATGGATTGCGCCTATTGTGTACATGGCCTTTCAGGCCCGGCCTTCCTCCCCAGTGGGAGCCCAACTGGACTCTGATATGGGCTGTGACAGGTTTATAGTTGCTATATTAGTGATTTAGAGTGCAGAATGTTACATCATTTCCAGTTTAGACAATTTCACATTTCACTTAATTTTATGTCTAAACATGGTTGTTGAGATTGGATTTTTCATTTGATTTTATCCAGAGTGGAGCTTCTTGATTTGGGTTGATTTGTCCTAGTTACTTACTGTACATCAAATTGGGATTCCAGTTCCTGCAATTATTATTTGAGTTTACTAGTGGCATTCAAAAGTAGTTTGAAATTTGGTTCTTGGATTTGACAATCCCGCAATTTCAAAAAACATAGTAAACTTAATGAAAATTGCTGAAGGATTTGAACACTTCAAATCTGATTTGAGTTAATTCATCTTGTCCATTGAAAATATGCAGTTTGACTTGAAATTTGCAAAGTGTCTACAAGTTCCTGCATTTTTAAAAATCTGAATAAAAATACAAAGAATTCAATTTAATTAAAAAAGGCTATCCCGTAAAAGTGATTCAAAAATTGGACTAAGGATTTGACAATCCCGCACTTTTACTTTCAGGTTATGAGTTTACAGTATATTTGTGGTTTGGGATTATTGATGCAGCCAAGTAACCAACCGTTGGGTAAGTAAGAAACCGGCCTAATAGCCTATGGGTCAGCCACCCCAGAGCAGCTGATTATTGGTTGGATGTAGGGCTATGCCAGCCCAAAAAGAGACAATTACAGCATTTGCTGTAATCACCTGTCCTCCCTTCCCTGTTTCCAGATTTTGGATTCCCCTGTGTTGGGGGAATCCATTTTTTTAAAAAAAGGTCAAAGAAGGCTTTCTGTTTCTGGTTGAGCCAGAATCATATATATTTAAAATAGTTTTTTGAAATAAAATTGAATTCAGACTCTTATTTTTTAAATTTTTAAAAGTAAAAAAATATTATATAATTTTTATTTTAAAGAAACTGGAAAAAAAACCCTTCTGTAGCTATGTATGGAGACAATTCTGGAAAAATTGTACCCTAGACAATTTTCTGGAATTGCCTCCAGATTTGAGACAAGTGGCTCCTTTTCTAAAAAGGAGGCACTGTCTCAAATCCAAGGAAGCCCTAGTTGGGTGGGGTAGTAAGGGAGCTATTGTACATTAAGCTGGGTGTAGATCCAAATCTTTCATCAAAGTTAAACCCCTGCCAATTAGAGTAGGGATGGGCACCAAAACCTTTGAAATCTGTGTTGTGACTAAGCTTTGCCTGTAACAATTGGTTTTGTGGCTTTGAAAGTTGGGCAAAAATTAATTTGCAACTTTAATTTCACATCACAGCCCATGCCAATCTGTTCTATGGCTTCAGGACCAGGTCACAGAAGTAACTGCCACATTATGTGGCCTGCTCTTAAAGTCACAAAACAAATCTACATGAACTTTGATGTGACTAAGCACAACACTATCTTGTTTTATATTGTATCAATTCATAAGCATGTAAATCATCACTTTAAATCAGAATAGATATTTATTCATTTATCTGATCATTATTTTGCTACACTCATCTAACCCAAA
This sequence comes from Entomophthora muscae, assembly GCA_014839935.2. Lineage (NCBI taxonomy): Eukaryota > Fungi > Entomophthoromycota > Entomophthoromycetes > Entomophthorales > Entomophthoraceae > Entomophthora > Entomophthora muscae. The sequence continues at coordinate 32,374 of QTSX02002319.1, read as the reverse complement.
CTGTGGTCTGATCAAAACTATCACTGTGAGAAATGGCAGATAAAGCTTGCAATAAATTGTATTCAAAAAACAAACCCCAACAGCTGAACCTGCTCCAATTTTGCATCCTGTGCCTTGAATCAAGTAAGGCCTGAAGCTCTTGGGGAGATGGCTCTAGAATGATGCCTTAATGCCTATTATGTGTATACCAGTCAGATCAGAAAGGTTGGCAAAGTCTGCAAGAGTAGCTGGAAAGGGGCACCTGATAACTTATATGAAGTGAAACAAGGGCCAAGGCAGTTTATTAAGTTAAGGGGGATAAAGGCTGTCCTTAATAACAGAGAGAAGGTCCAAGAAATTGATCTTGGGGTCAGGATACTGATCAGAATCAACTGCTGGATTGAGCTGTCAGCAATCAATGGCTGGGTGGAGTTATAAAGACTACTTGATGGATGGGAGAGAAATTCAAAAGGGACCATAACTCAGATGGGTAGATTAACTAGCCAAGATGAAAAGCAAGAGGGAAAAATTTAAAAAGAATCAGCACCAAGACCTAGCAAGTACCTTTTGGGTGCAAGCCAAACAATCTCAACTCAATGCTGGGAGTGGAGGCTTTCAGCATTTATTTCCTTATGAATTGAGGCAAATCTGAGGGGGTTTTAACTTCTTGAAATAATAATGGTATTTTGTAAATAAAAAACAAGACAGGAGCCTGAAGGTAACCAGGTGCAGTTAAACTTTCTTTGGATGCAGAACCCAAAGTCAAACATTGGAAATATAGTGGGAAAGCCTAGGGGCAAGAGAAAGCAAAAACAGGATCAAGGGAAGCAGAATACAAGGGAAACCAAGTCTGGAACTCTAGATTAAAGGGGGATTATAAGCAGGAACCCTGGAGGTAAATGTAGTTGATTCAAACTAACCTTGATTGTCAGGATCATTTTTTGACACTGTTATTATGAAGAAATAGTACTAACCATTCCTTTTATGTCATATTTATGGCTTCAACATCAGTTTCCATCTTAATATTTATTTATTTTTTATTTTAAAATACTCTTTAAAAGGGTCAAGTACCTAAAGTCAAAGTGAGGAGATCAAAATCTCCAAATTTATGGATTTTTTATTTCTGCACTTTTTTTCAAAATAAATTTTCCCAAAAAATTTAATATTTTTCTTAAATTTGACTTTTTTAAAATGTTTTTACTAGTAGCTAAAATGAAAAACCAAGTTTGAAGCACCCAAATTGATGCAATTTAAAACACACTTTATTTTAATTTGGCTTTTAAAATAGAATTTATTTGCCCCTTTGAATATAGGAGACAAAATTGAAAGTGCAAAAATTGAAGTGCAAAAAAATCTTCAATTTAATATTTGACACATCAAAATTAAAAAAAAATTAAAATTGTTTTTTCTATATGTAAAAAAAGAAATCAAGAGCTAAAAAAGCTTTTTTAGCTTTGGGCAATTTTTAATTTGTTTTGTTTAAATGTTAGTATAATTTACTATTATAAGCCCTTTATTTTTAAAAAATAAAATTTTATATCATAAAAATTTATATAAAAATTTACATATAGTTTCTTAATGGGTGCAGAAATTGGTAGGACACAGGTAGGACACACCATTTCAAAAACAGCATCTCAAAAAACGCCATCTTAAATTTAATTCAAGATGGCGTTTTTTGCGTTAGTGATTTTGAATCACAAAAAAATAAAATAAACAATAAAATAGTTAAAATTTACATATACTTTTATAATACAGCATCTCGAATATACGCCATCTTGATTCCGTCACTTCAAGTCAGATTAATTAAATCTTATTTTGCTAACTTTATTTACATATGAAAACACTTGGTGTGGGGCATGTTTACGCCATCTCAACTTTACGTCATTTCAAATTACGCCATCTATCTTAAACTAAAATAAGTTAATACCCGAACTAAAATAAAGCCTGTGGTATAGTGCCAGAAGATGTTTCTATAGTATTAATCTAAGACACTTATAAAAGGAACAACCTAAAAAGATGCCACTATGATAGTCCTTCTAGTGATTGTCATTGCTGGGTAAAAAAACCAGTTTTGTTATATGTAATTTATAACTTTATTATACATGGATACACTGATAAGGGTTTCATCAATAAAATATTTTAATAGTGATTTTAATATAGAAGAGGGTGATTACGCCATTTTGATTTACGTCACTTCAAATTCCACCGAGTTTCACATCACCCAATTGATTCAAGGCGCACAATGGATAGGGGAAAATAAGGGGAAATTACATATGATGCCACACTAAGCTATATTGATTCCCCCACCACAATTCTTGCTTTCCACTTTTCAGAAGTATAGTTTCATGTCAAAACCAACATTAATAAAAATGTAAGAAAACATATGAAAATTTGCAAATATATATTTTTTCATCTCCTCTAAACAACTGGGTACTTTTTAACCCCAGTTGTATAAGCTAGTTTTTGAGAAATTCAAGTTTTACTCTTTGGCCCAGTTGAGGTAGCTCCACCGTAAATTTGTTAATTTAATATAAAAAATGGTCAAAAACACTATGTTTTTGAGCTACGGCACCTCAATTACGTCACTTCAAAAACGCCATCTCAAGAGCAAGTTTTCAGTCAAAACTCAAAGTTTTGCCTACTTGTGTTACTAATAAAAAAATTATTTTTTCAAAAAAACATTGAAATTTTGATAGTATATATTATTTGATCTCCTATACAATTCTATGTAAAAAAATTGATACTTTTATATTAAAAACATTCTTTCTTTTTCTCTTTAAAAACAACCCCCAAATTGCTCATATTTTGATACTAATTCACTTTTAGATGCCTCCCAAGTCCATCAACAAAGCTGCGTCCTAGGCCTCAAAGTCCAAGACCACTCCTCCAAAGGCCAAAAGGGCCAAAACTACCCCTAAAAAGCAGCCTGCTAAGGGTAAAGCTCCCCCCAAGACCCCTACGCCCTCACCAGAGCCTGAGGAAACAAGCCCAACCCCTCCACATTCTCCTTTTGTTTACTCCCCGTCAGACCCTCAAGAGAAGTTGTTCAACTTTAACTGCCCCTCTGACCCCACTTCAGAGCCTGAGGATGAAGAAGAGCAGGAGCCTGAGTCTGGTGCTCCTGCAGATGAGCCAATTGAGCTCTGGGATCTTAATACCATCCATAATGTATGCAACAGAAATGGCACATTTGCTGTGCCCGCCACATACCCTGTCAGCTATCCAATTATGACAAAGAAAGGGGGTGCTGGCTTTGTTCACAAGGGCTACAGCTTCAGCTGCAACAACAAGAAGAAGCCCATCTGTCAGCATCACTTCAAATGTGATACCTTTGGCTGTCCAGCTAGACTTACCACTTATGGGTTCACTTTTTTTAAAGCCCTGACTATTGGGCATGACTGTGCCAAGCCCTTTGATCCACTGTATCAACTGATCCGCTGGTTTCTTTGCCAGGTCATACCAACCACCAAAGACCAAACTGCAACTGAGGCCGTAAATGATGCACTCATTAATCTAAATGATACCCAACTGGTAACTGTTGGTGCGCCTCAAAACTTCAGAGATATCTCACTGACCAGAGATATGCTCTGAGCACTGAAGGCGTCAGTGCTACATCAATTTGTCACGGTAAGTTCCATAATGCCGGGTATTGTCCGTCCAAGTAAGAAGGCATGGAAGGCCGGAAAACCTGTATCAAAATTGACCAAGTTAACGGATTTAAACCAAACAGTTGTTTGAAAATGGGTCACAGCTGCTCCAGTATGCCAGCTGAAACCAGCTCCCCCTTGTAAACTGACGTTGATAAATTGACGTAATATGAGGGTCACCCGATATAAGCTCATTAATTGGCATGGTTGTCAGAAACTAGTCACGCAAGGGTTCTTTGCAACCTGGACTAGATACTTACTTGAAGATGCCAAAGAAATAAGAGATCAAGACTCAGGTGGTATTGCTTAGTCAATTTTTCTGATAAATATTGAATAATTTTCCCTGTTTCAACTCTAAGAGTTGAGTCCTTCTAAATTTACTCAATAAAAATCAATTATCCCAAGATCTAATTTTAAATTTTAAAAATGCATCCTGTGCTCAGGTTGTTGCGGTATATCCCGTACAATCTGATTCTGAACAGAATCATTTCAGGAAGATGGGGCCCAGCATCTGGAACTTTGTTGTCAGCGCTGCAAAATGTTAATTTCATGCCAGCCAATTTTGTAGCTCCTTCCCCCTTTAAGGAAAATGAAAATTGTGTCACTTCTCAATGCCCAGAATTCTACGCTGAAGATACATTGATGCTTTCCCAGGTCATTTATCTTGGTTTACTCTGGTTAGGATTGATTGTTCTACTTAATCCTGGAGTTTCAATTGGAAATTTCACAAAAAGATATTTAAAGCTGCATTGGTGGTTAATCATCAATTCTATGTGGATTTGGGTGGTAATTCCCCATCATTTAGAAACGGCTTCATATTATCCAGTGATTTCCATCACACAATTGACCAGTTGATTTTAACTGAAGAGCAAAAGCTTTCACAGCATGAAGAGAGATGTCTCCATCACAATGATGGGCAACATGCCCCAGAGCAATCATCTGCTTTGCTACCTCCCAGGATCTTTGCAACCTTGTAAAATGTAAGACCTGGCTTGCAGATGGAACATTCTCAACCTGCCCAAAGCTCTTTAGCCAGCTTTGGAATATCCATGGGCAGGTTGACAATCTTGTTCTTCCCCTGGTTTTTTTCCCTCCCAAATAAGAAGCAGGAAACTTATGTCCGGGCTCTAACAATATTAAAGGCCAAGTTAGATGAGATCCTCCCAACTATTGAAGAGGAGCCAAAGGAGACTAGAGGGCGCAAGAAAAAGGCCCAGTCAGAGGAAGCCACCCCCATCAAGAAAAAGCCCTAAAGCCTTCCATACCATGAATACCTGGTAGTAGATTTTGAGCAGGCTCAGGCCAATGCTTTTATTGGAGTCTTCAAGAGCTCCCCTCAGGGATGCTACTTTCACTTTTGGCAGACACTCTGCCGCCGCCTTCAAAAGTGCTCTGCACTTCATGAGCTGGTCTAAATTGAAGGTACAAAGGAAGCAAAGGGCGTGTTCAACTGCTTTGCTGCCCTTGCCCTTGTGTGGAAGGAGGAGACAAATGCCTTCTATGACACCCTCCTCCGCCATCCCTACATTATTGCCAACCAGGCAGCCTTTGCTCCATTCATAGAGTATTTTGAAACTCAATGGGTTGGAGTGTTTCAAGGAGCACACTGCATCAGAAAGGGTGGTGACTCAATCCAGTGGAACTGCTTTAAGCAGGTAAAGAATGGCCTAATCAAGACCACCTCTTCTCTTGAAGGGTGGCATAGTCAATTTGCCACAAGGGTCCGGGTTCAGAAGCCCAAGTTCAACAAAATCATGGTGCATCTCAAAACTCAGCAGGCCATCTCCGCCCGCCTCTTTAAAACAGGCATTAAGACCAAGGATGATCCCCCAAGCAAACCAAAGCGGTGAAAAAGAATACAGAGATTAGCAAGGTGGTCCTTGCCTACTATCCCAAGGATAGCAAGCTTGAGCATCTCCAAGCTATCTCAGTTGCTCTTTCAACCAATGTATGATCCTTCCTCAATAAACACCACTCTATCTTCTCTATTATTTCCTTTACTTTTATCATTATTTTCATTTTATTTGGTATTTGGTACAAATATATGTTTATTTTAAAGCATATTTTATAGTTAAAATATATGAAAATGGTTGTTTTTGGGATTATTTTAACTTTTGGACTTTACGCAACCTTGTTTCTACTAATTGATCCCCTTTTTTATTGCAGATTTAAAATTCTGAGGCTTTTTTAAGCCTAGAAATGTTTTTTGAATTTTTATTTTTAGGAATTTTTTTGGTAGTTTTTGGAGTTCAAAAAATCTAAAATTTTAAAACCGTTTTTTCTTAGTCGAAATGCCGTAAATCAAAATGGCGTTTTTACTAGTAAATTGAGATAGCAGAAATTTGAGATGCCGTATTTCGAGATGGCGTTTTTTGAGATGCCGTTTTCAAAATGGCGTGTCCTACCAGGACACACCATCTTGAAAACACCATTTCAATTTACACCATCTCAAATTTAATTTGAGATGGCGTTTTTTACATTAGTGATTTTGAATCACAAAAAAATAACAAAATGATTAAGTTTTACATATAATTTTATAATGCAGCATCTCAAAGTTACACCACCTCATTTCTGTCATTTTTGAGTCAAATTAAAAAAATCTTATTTTTCTAACTTTGTTTACTATATTAAATCACGTAGTGTGGGGTGTGTTTACACTATCTCAATTTTTACGTCATCTTGATATACAACACTTATCTTAAAATAAAATAAGCCTATAACCGCACTAAATCAAAGCCTGTTGTATATAATCAGAAGATGTTCCTGTAGTATTAATCCAAGGCACTTGTACTAAGAACAACCTAAAAAGATGCCACTATGGTAGTCCTACTAGTGATTATATTTCTGGGTAAAAAAACCACTTTTTCTATATGTACCTTATAACTTATATATACATGGATACATTGATAGGATTTTCCTTAATAAAATATTTTATCAGTGTTTTAATATGAAAGCTGATGATTCTGCCATTTCAATTTACATCACTTTAAAATCCACTGGGTTTCATATCACCTAATTGATTTGATGCGCACAATGGATAGGGGAAAATAAGAGGAAATTACATATGATGCCACACTAAGCTATATTGATTCCCCTATTGCAATTCTTGCTTTCTATTTTTAAAAAATATTATTTCATGTCAATTATTATAGTATTGAAAAATGTAAGAAATTCACTGAAACTTTGCAAATATATGTTTTTTGGCCTTTTCTAAACAACTGGGTACTTTTTAACCCCAGTTTCATAAGCTAATTTTTGAAACATTTAAATTTTAATCTTTGGATTGTTTGAGGTAGCTCCATAATAAAATTTCTTAATTTAATATAAAAAATGGTCAAAAACACTATGTTTTTGAGCTACAACACCTCAATTACGTCATTTCAAAAACATCATTTCAACTACAAGTTTTCAATCAAAACTCAAATTTTTGCCTACTTCTGCTACTTATGAAAAATTGGTTTTACAAAATAAAAAAAACATTAAAATTTTATAGTATACATTTTTAGATTTCTTCTGAAACTCTATGTAAAAATATTTACCACTCTTTTATTTAAAACATTTTCATTTTTCTCTTTAAAAATTGACCCCAAATTTCCCATATTTTGATACTAATTCACATTTAGAGGTCTCCCAAGCCTACCACCAAAGCTTTGTCCAAGGCTTCCAAGTCCAAAGCCAATCCTCCTAAGGCCAAAAAGGCTAAAACTACCCCCAAGAAGCAGACCTCTAAGGCCAAAGCTCCCCCCAAGACCCCAACTCCATCACCTGAGTCAGAGGGAAACAGTCCTACCCCTCCCCACTCTCCATTTGTGTACTCCCCCTCAGACCCCCAAGAGAAGTTATTCAACTTCAATCACCACTCTGATCCCACATCAGAGCCTGAGGAGGAAGAGGAGCAGGAGCCTGAGTCTGGTGCTCCTGTTGACAACCAGATTGAGCTTTGGGATGTAAAGACTGTCCATAATATCTGCAATCAAAATGGTGCATTTGCTTCCCCCCACGTCCCTGCTAACTACCCTATAATGTCCAAAAAGGGAGGAGCTGGCTGTGTATAAAAGGGATACAGCTTCAGCTGTGATGACAAGAAAACAACCCATCTGTCAAAATCACTTCAAATGTGATACCCTTGGCTGCCCATCAAGGCTAACCACATATGATTTTACAAGATTTAGGGCATTGACTGTTGGCCACAACTGCAGTGAGCTTCTTATCCCTCTGTATCAACTGATCCACTGGTTTCTTTACTAAGTTATTCCTACCACCAGGGATAAAACCTCCACTGGGATGTTTAATGATGCCCTCATCAACCTCAATGACTCCCAACTTGAATCTGATGATGATGATGCAAAATTATATAGATACTTCACTGATCAGAGGTATGCTCTGTGACAGAAATTGAGGGATAATAAGAAGCTGTTTACAAGTGGTGGGAAATAACCCACCAAATCCACATAGAGTTAATGATCAACCACCAACGCAGCTTCAGATACCGTTAAGTAAAATTTCCAAATGAGATACTAGGATTAAGTAAAATAATTAATCTTAACCAGAGTAGCCCCAGGTAAATTGCCTGTGAAAGCATCAGAGTGTCTTCAGAATAAAATTCAGGACATTGAGATACAACTAAACCTTCAGCTTTAAAGACAGGTGGAACAACTCCAAGATTTGCAGGCATGAGATGAACATTGGGCAGTGCCAACAACAAAGTTTCAACAGCAGGGCCCCATCTTCCAGTGATGATCTGGCTAAGGATCAAGTTGTAGGGAATGTAGCGCAACAATCCAACTACATGATGCATTTCAAAAGTAAAGTTAAGCCAGGGAATATGTGATTTCATTCAGTAAATTTTTGGGAGGACTCAACTCTTAAGAGTTGAAATAGTGAAAATTATTCAATATATATCAAAAATTGACTAAGCATACTGCCTGGATCCTGGGCTCCTATTCCTTCCACATTGTCAAGTGAGTATCTGGTCCAGGTCACAAAGAACCCTTAAGTGATCAACTTCTGATGACCATGCTGATTAATAATTTCACATCTGGTGACCCTTAAATTATGTCAATTTATCAACTTCAATTTACAGAGGGGTTTGGATTTGACCAGAAAACTGAAGCAGCTGTAACCCATTTCCAATCAACCTTTTGATTCAAGTCTGTTAAATCAGTCAGTCATGTTAAAGGATTTCTGGCTTTCTGAGCTTTTCTACTCAGCCAAATAATCCCTGGCATTATGGAACTTACCGTGACATGCTCTGAGCACTGAAGGTGTCAGTGCAACCTCCATTAATTATTTGATCTTGACTGAGGAGCAAAAACTATCTCATCATGAGGAGAGATTACTTCTCCACAACAACATCCAAAAATGCACATGAGCACATTATCTACTTTGCTACAAGCCAGGATCTGTGCAACCTCTTGAAATGCAAAACATGGCTTGCAGATGGCACTTTCTCCACCTGCCTAAAGTTCTTCAGCCAGCTTTGGAATATCCATGGACAGTTGATAATCTAGTCCTTCCCCTGGTATTCTACTTCCTTCCCAACAACAACTGTGGTAAGTTTGACTCCCTGGTGCTCAACACTATAGTAGTGAGAATTCAGCTTTTTCCCTGATTGGCAACTGGAAATTGACACTTTTTAATTAACAGATCTTGATGTACTGAAAACTTTTAATATAAAAAATTAAGCCTTACAGTTATTGTATGCTAAAATGACTCCAGAAAGCAAAAAAATGCAATAAAAACAGTATTCTAACTAATAATAATGAGAAATAAGCAATTGTTTCTCATTTTACTATGTCATTTACACTCTTCATTATAAAAATATTTTTGATTACCATAAAAAATTAAAATTAAAATGATAAAAAAATAAACATAAACACAATCATATAAGTTACACAAAATATAAAGAAATATTAACATTTATTTGATATAGTTCATATAAGCACACCTGTGAATATCTTATGTTTTACTAGTAAATTAACAAAAATTAAGATGTTTCACTCACTTTCAACTTTAACTATTCATCTCAAACTTACCATATATACATAAAATAATCAATAATATCTAATTGAAATAAAAATAGAAAAATTAAAACTAAAAACTAAAAACTAAATGATCAAAACTAAAAAGTAAAAATTAAAGCTAAAAAGTTCAAAGTTAAAATCATATAAGCAAGCAAGTTTATTCTTCACCCTTCTGCATTATAGCCCCTTCCAGGAGGGCAGTGGCAATAAGCTTAATCTGCTGATTAATCTCAGAGGCCTTGTAATTGTGCTTGGCTGCACCCTGGATGGCCTTTGTGAAGAGGGTGGATCAGGTGGTAGGCTTGGTGGGGGGACTTGGTTGGCAAGAGCTCTGAGCTAAGAGATGGTTTTTTACTGCTCATGTTGGAGGAGAGAGAAGAACTTATTGAACTTTGGGTGCAGCCCAAAGTTAGCCTTGAGATACTTGTGGTAAGTCTCAAGAGCCAAAGTGGTCTTCAGCTTGTCATTTACCGTAGCCTGGTACACATTCCAGCTGGCCTTAGCACAGGCCTTACCTTGCCTCTGTGTGACAACCTTCCCAATCTACTGCGGCTCAAAGTACTCAAGGAAAAGCTTGAACTCTAGATGCTTGGCCATGTAAGGTTTCTTTGAGAGAACCTCAAATCCCTGCTCAGTGTGCTCTGACTTTAAAAAATCCAAGGCACTAAATTGTGCCAGAAGAATCTGTAGGTGTCTGAAGTATCCCTCTGGCCCAACCTACTAAGCTTGGTGTGGGCCTGCATGTTACAAGCAACTGCTTGGTGGAAGTGGAAGTGGCACCCCTGCTAAACAGCTGCTCAAATGCATTGAACTGAGCAGGCTCAAAGTCCATTATGCAAATGTGAGGCTCCAGAGCTCTCAGCTTTACTTTTTCCTCTGAGTCCAGGGTGGCCTGGTCTTTGTCAGCGTCAGGAGGGTTGGTGCATTTGGGGGGGGTCTTTTTGGCATTGTTGTCATCAGGGGGAAGGAGGAAAAGTGCTTTGCAGAGGATAGCAAAAGCACGGGTGTAGATTGCCTCAGTAGCCCCAAGAAGAAGGAAGAATATGAGTGGAATCACCCAGATGTCTATCTGGGCATGGATCATCTAGAGCTGGTAAAACATCTGGGGGCAAGTGGCAAAGGTACCCTCAACTAGCCAGGTTGACGCCCTTTTTAACTCCATCAGATTCTGATGAGTTGCATAGCAGATAATCCGGTCCTTGGAGCCGGGTTATCATTGTGCAGGAGGAAGCATTCCCCACTTGGAAGCTGCTTGAGCTCATGGGTAAGTGTAAGCTTGGAAAGAACAGCAGAGGCCTTGTGTGGGGGAGGATTAACAGTGATACATTTGTTGATAATGAACTTAACCAACTGCTCTTGAGTTGGCACTAACTTGAGATTGTTGGGCTTTAAGTGTTGTAAGGCCTTAATGGCCAAATTGGAAGATCAGATATTGGTAGAGGTGGGAATCACTTGCACAAGATAACACTTGAGCATCCTTGTAATTAAATGATTGAAGGCTCACAGGTGTGCTCCCCCTTCTTGGCTGTGACCCGCTTCCAGCCCTTGGTATTCATCTAGGCCTCACAAGTCTTATCCTCACAGAAAAAGTGCTTGTTTTTGGTTTAGAGCTTTTGATTGTCACAGTTAAAGATGTAATTATCAGCAACGTACCCTGGGCTGCCCTTTACAGACATGATGAGGAAGTAATGGGGGAAGTGCTTGGGAACTTTGAACTCTCCATCCACATTACAGATGTTGTGGATGGCCAGTGGATCCCAATCCACGTGACCAGAAGCTTTGAACTTCTTGGAGTATTCCTCAGTCCCATCTTGGGGGTCAGATGAGGGAGAAGGAGAAGAGTCATCAGGGGAGAGGGGAAGAGTTCTTTGAGGCCTGCTTGGATGCCTCCTTTTTCTTACCAAAAGAAGAGGTAGGTTCTTTGGCAGCCTTTTCTTTCTTGATGTGGCGCTACTTAGTAACTCAGAGTTGGCCTCTGACTGGTACTGTAAATTCAGAACCTAAACGTAAAAATGCAGGATTGTCAAATCCTTGGTCCAAATTTTGAATCACTTTTTCAGGATGGCCTTTTTTAATTAAATTTAATTCTTTGTATTTTATTTGAATTTTTAAAAATGCGGGAACACATAGACACTTTGCAAAGTCTAATTCAAACTGAATATTTCCAATGGACAAATGAATTAACTTGAATCAGATTTGAAGCATTCAAATCCATCAACTGTTTTCATTAAGTTTACTATGTTTTTTGGAATTGTGGGATTTTCAAATCCAAGAACCAAATTTCAAGTCATAATTGAATGTCACTAGTAAACTCAAATAATAATTGCAGGATTTGGAACCCAAATTGAATGTACAGTAAGAAACTAGGAAACACCAACCCAAATCAGGAAGCTTCACTCTGGATAAAATCAAATGAAAAATTCAATCTCAACAACCATGTTTAAGAATGAAAATTAAGTGAGATGTAAAATTGTCTCATTTGGAAATTATACAACATTCTACACTCTAAATCACTAATATAGCAACCACAAGCCCATATAAGAATATATGAGCCACCCTCCTGGTGACGCAGAATTTTTTAAAAGTTTTTTGGCCCCCGGTGTAGCCAGGCCAAACAAACTTAGAAAAGGTTTCAAGAAAGGAAGGAGGGTGGGAAAGATAAACCATCAGTTTACTAAAAAAATGTGTTATTGTATTGCTATTAAGGAACTTGATTACAGTAGATTTTAGAAAATGCTAATAATAAAATAGAATTATATATTACAATCTATTTTTATAAATGTTCCTTTTACTTGATGTGTTGATAGTTCATTTGCTGTTGATAACAACCTTCATTTAATTAGATAAATTCTCCTCCAGTTGCCTTGGTGATAGGAAATCAAGTTGCCTCCGAGACCACAGCTGGCCTCAGGGAGGCAACTTGATTTCCTATTGCCAAGGCAACTGGAAGTGAAACTATCCAATTAAACGCAAGCATATTATCAACACCAAATGAACTATCAACACATCATGGGAAAGACAATGTGATAAGATAGATAGGATATATAATTCTATTTTATTATTAGCATTTTTTAAAATCTACTGTAATCAAGCATCTAAATTATAGCTGTTCTAAAATGGAATAGGGCAATTTTTGAGAATGCCTATGATTCCTAAAAGAATTAGCATAAATCCACTCTATATTCTTTGACATCCTTTTTGAGATGCCCATTTATTATATGTATTTCAAATTCACCTCATTTTTGATTTTAAATCTGGTTCTTGGATTTGAAATCCCGCAATTTCAGATTTGTTAATTTTTGCATGTTGTATATGATTTGTTAGACATACAAGAAATCTCAAATTGTACATTAGAATCCTGTATTTCTTATTAATGTATCCCACATTTGTTTGTTGTGTTTTTTCTTTAGTTAGTTGAGTTATCTGCTCAAGGGATTTGAAATTTGCCAACTTAAATAAATCAAAAAAGTCAAAATAAATGGTTGATTTTATTTAATATTTTAATTTTCACTTAGCTGAGTTGCCTGCAAAAGTGATTCAAAATTTGGACCAAAGATTTGACAATCCTGCCTTTTTACGTTTAGGTTCTGAATTTACAGTAGTAGGAGTGTTTGGTTAGATCATCATAAGTTTTATTAGGTGATGAGTGGTGAGGAGAAGGTGAAGGGAAAGATGAGGGTGTAGGGGGGAGGAGATGGAGTGGGGGGAGACTTTGCCTTTGCAGGCTTCTTGATACGCTTTTGTGTGGCAACTGGTTCCTTGGAGCCCTTGGAGGCTTAGCGCTTGGGTTGCTTAGTGGGCTTGTTTGATCTTGGCTAAAGGAAAGTTTAGTTTTTTAAATAAAACAGTATGAAAGATATGAAACACAAAGAGGTAAAACAAAGCAAAATTTAAGTAAAAAGTATGCAAATAAAGTTTTATTTAACAAGAAAAAACATAATAAAGTAAATAAAAGCAAAATAGAAACTAAAGGTTTAGATATAAAGGTTAAAACATAGAAAATAAGTGATTTTATGATGAAGCATCAAAGATGTTAGGTTCAACATAACATCTTAGTGCTAAATCAATGAAAAAGTACAGTAGTTTTAAAAGCTATGGCAACAAGTGAAAACAATTCAGATTTAAACAAAATGAACTCAGCTTTAAACAAAATTGAAATGAATCCAAATATATTTTAAATAAATATAAATTCTTTTAAAATTAATTTTGTTTAAATCTGAGTTGTTTTCACTTGTTGCCATAGCTTTTAAAACTACTGTATAATTAAAAATAAAAAAATGTATAAAAATTATATGAGGAAAAGCAGGGAAAGTAGAATATTTTAATTGCAAAAAATTATTATAGGAATTTTTTATTTGGAGTTAAATATTTGAAACATAGCAAAGTGTCAGTTTGGCACTGTCAATCAGCTGGAAAAAGCTGAATTCTCACTGTCAAGTTTCCCAGAGTTGAGAAGAAAAATCAAATTTACTATGTTTTTTACATATAAAACTTACCTTATTTTAAAACAGGTTTGAAAGTTAACCCAAAAACAAGGCAGTTTCATATGCTCAAAAATAAAAAAATCAACATAAGTTAAAAATTAAATGAGTGGGAAGGTGTTTATTAGTGATTATATTATGCTGGGAGGAGCTGGGAGTCAATTATTTACCATAATGTTGATTAAAACTGTAAAAGAAGCTCTATGTACTAGACCCCAAGTTAAATTGTTGAGTGGATGGGTGTTGATGTAAAGTTAATTTCCCCTTTGACTCTGAATAGGACTATTTTCCCCCAATGTACAAAGAAAAAAGCTCAAAATTTGGTCAAACAACTTAATTCCCTTGAGGATTTAGCCCACACAGTTGATGAGAGACTTTTGTTGGAATATCCTTCCCAGGTGGTAAATACCAATGCTCTGAATTCTGTTCCTAATTGGGAGGAATCCCTGATTAATTTGGACTATTTGTTGGCTTGGTTTTGCCCTCATTTAAAACAATTGAAGGCTAAACAATCTGTTTGCGCTTCTGCCAATTCACCAAACTCCATTCAGACTGGAGTTAATGGCATCCTGAAGTGTCCTTTAGGCATCAGCCAATTGAAGGTTGGGTTGAGAATTAATGAGAAACCATTCAAGCCTCCTGAAACACCTGGCAAAAATTATACCCTGCCCAATCAAATGCCAAACTGAGGTCAGATGACCTCCCAATTCAAACCTAGTATCTTAAAGCAAGAAAGAGGACTTCTGGTCCCCTGCTTGCTCATTATTATCAATTAAAGCTTGAGATACTTCCCCATTTATAAAGGTTTGATTTTTAAGACACTCTAATGGTGTCTTATGCTTCTTGACTTTACTAATATTAAACTTGGTTATTCTCATTCCCCTGGTTCTTCTCTGGGTTCCAGCACCTTCTTCAAAGCCCCTAAAACTATAGTTAGTGTATAAGTTGTTGCTTAGCGCCTTGGGTTTCAAAAACTTTACTCAAACTCTAATATTATTATTGAAACCTACAGTAGTTTTAAAAGCTATGGCAACAAGCAAAAATTCTTCAGATTTATACAAAATCCAAGTCTCAGGTTAAGATATATACTCTGTTAACAGGGTTTATTGGCGTTAATGGGCAAAATGGGTCAACACAGCAACAAAAAGCTCACACGCAAAGCAAAACCATTCAAAATAGAATCCAAAATACATCAATTCACAAACAAAATGGTGTGAGTTGAATTTTGGTGTACATATGTTTACTATGTGAATTGGTGACAAAATACACCCAAGCAAGGTGTGTCAAAACTCAATCCAAAAACAAAACACAATAGCAACTCACAATGTAAACAAAATCACTCACGCAATGTGTACAATAGATTGTAATCATGAATGATACCAAGGTATCTAAAATAAGACACAAGATCTGAAACATAAATTTTAAAAATATTGTGTTGGGTGTTTGAATTTGGCAGTAAAATCTAGGAAAATGAGTGGATTTTTTTTGAGTATTATAAAATGGGCGTTGTAACACCAAAAACAACTAACTAAGAAATAAAAAATCTATAACTGGGATAATGGGTGGGAAAAAATATTAATTGAATATCCATAAACAGATAAAAGCAAAAATTAAAAATATGGAGTAACTTAATTAAGTTTTATTTAATATTTTATTAAATTCTAAAAATGGAAGGAACACAGCAACAGAGTACCATTGCACCTGTTGTGCGCCGCGGTCGCAGTTGCCCCGCGGGTCAAAGAATAGACTTAGTACAACACAAGTGCCTACTCAGGAGGGAGGCAGGAGAGGAGAGTTCCATAGTGACGCTGCACTGACACAGCTGGTTCAAGGAGCACAAGCTGATAGGGTGTGGAGCATCAACCCTTGGGTCCCAAAGCTGACCCGGAAGCCCACCAAGGTTACCACGACAAAAATGGTTAGAAACAAGGAGGTAGAACTTACTTTGTATGTGTTTGACGTTGTGTACCGGCAAGAGTTGGTCCTGTCAGCCATGATGGAGAAGGTGAAGCCTGTACTTGATATTAGCTATGAGCCCTACATCAGTGATGGCAATCAGGAGGATGACAAGGAGCCCCAGTTCTACCAAACTGATGAGGGACAGCTGGTGCTAAAGAAAGTTGCAGCCTTCTACAACAAGGTGCCCATGCCTTGCAAGTCTGTCATCAATCAGGATCCTGGCTTGTCTGAACCCACAAAGCCCAACCAAAAGTGCATCCCCAACATCAAACACATCATTCTGCTTAAGCTAATGTAGGAATCAGGTGATTACAAGGCGGCTGCGGCCCTTGTTGGGGTGGATCCCAAGTACTCCAGCAAGACCTTCAACAAGTTCATTGATACTGGCTGAGTCCTTGCCGCGGAGAAATCCTTGCGTGTTTCCACTATGTTCACCAAGGAGCACAAATGGGCAATCCGCCAGTGGATCACCCAAGACTGCCATCTTGAACTGGCAAATATTCAGGCCATGGTCAAATCTACTTTTGGGGTTGAGGCTTTAATTTCCTTTTACTACCATCTGGTCAAGGGAATGTGATTTTCCTGGAAAAAACTTGGGGTATCCCCATACAATTGGAACAGCCCAGCCAATATTGAGACCCAGAAAAACTACGCAGAGGCGTATACTGCCATCAAAGCCAAGGGGACAGTCAAATTTTACTATATTGACAAATCAGCATTTGCCTCATCAATGCACAATGAGTATGGGTATGTCCCCAGAGGCTCCAATGACGGGGTGGCTTGGTGTGCTGCAGTCTGCGCCACAGCCTATTCAATGGTGGCTCTCCTCAGTCCAAAGGGGGTTGAGCTCTACCAAATGATACTAGGCTCCCACAATAGCCGGACCTTCCTGTCATTTCTCTGATTGGTCCAGGAGCACCTGAGGTGCACGAGCCCGGGCTTCACCAACGTAATTGTGTTGGACAATGTTGGTCTCCACAAGGTGGCTGATATTCTTGCTGAATTTCCATCAATTGACACAAGCATTGCAGTGGGCCCCCAGCAATTGGCCACGGCAAATATGCGCCTTCTCTTCCTCCCTGCCTATTTGCCCTTCCTAAATCCCATTGAGGAAGTCTTTGGGTGGCTCAAGCAAGGAACCCTACTGGGACTGAGGACCTGTTTGATTTGCTGCAGGCTGGGATCCATATCCTCCCAGCTGAGACTGTGGCCAAATTCTATGGCCATGCTGATTTGTTCATCCCCGCGTGCCTAGCCAAACAGCCAATCAATTAAAGGCTTAGTGTGTCCAATTTTTTTATATTCTCTAATTTATTATTCAACATTTATTAATTATTAATATATATAAAAGTGAGTCTGTCTGTAATGTCACCTCAAGTGGGCTCAAGCTGTAAGGGATTTGACTGAATTGATTTTTAGTTAAATTTGATTTTAAAAGTTGATTGTTAAGCCAAAAGCTCAATTTGGCTCATCCTTACATTCAATCCCTTATTTGCATCTTTGAAAGTACTCGGGTTGAATTCAGTGGAGTGTGGTCTAAATCATGTTGAACTGAAATATAAGCCACTTGAACTTTAATAAATTTGTATTTGATTACGTGTATTTTAAATTAGTGGCTAACCCTATTCAACCATATCAAAGTGGCTTATCTTTCTAGATTATTTGACTCTAGAATGGGTGGATTAAAACTGGAAGAGAAGCAGCAAATGTTTTAGATTGTTTTACACAATTGGATGGTTATGCTCTGTGCTAACAATAAAATTGATGATGAAAAGAGAGCTTGGTCAATTTAAAGTGATACAGTTTAAATTATAAATATAAATATTAGTTTAATCAAGTAGATGGTTGGCTTGGACATTTCAAAATTCTTATTCTTCAAGTGAGATAGTAGACCATTCCAATTCGTGCCACCTGATCCAAGTGGCTCCATATTGTTTCAGAGTAGACCTTGCTTGACATAGCTTCATCCCAAAAGAACATCAGTGGAGTAAACTAACTATGATAAAATTATATTTCCATATGATATTTTCATGAAATTTAGAGGACATAGATCAATTTTTCAGACAATTCCGATCACAATAGTACCAAGCATGATAGCTCTAACTGCTCTAGATGCTGAGATATATAGTTAAGTGCTTGAATGGGGTCACGTCATAATCAAAGGCTCAGGCTCGATTTGAAATTATCTAAATTTACTTTTAATGCAACTAAAAAACTAAAACCAAGGGATCTCAGTGAATGCTAAGCCAATTTTGATGTCCAATAGCTTATTTTAAAGCTGTAGATCAGCTCTACATTGTGAAAGGATTTAAAAAAGCAAATACTAAATTTTAAAAAATTAGTTTATCTTTACTAAACTTAAAAGTGATACTATACTTATTTAGGTTTAGTTTTATTTATACTTGGAATATACAATTTTAATTTTAAATTTAAATAAATATAATTGAAACTACATTTTAATAAAGCAATTAAACAAATTTTAATTAAATACATGATAAGTACTCCAAGCCTAAAAACACAATAAAATATATTTAATTGATTTATTAAATTCAATTTTAATTCTGTCCTTGGACGGGGCAACCACCTAGTCATTTTATATTTAGATGTTTCTACGCCTGCAATCACATTCAGAAGATCCATCAATAGATGTAAGTAATTTATAAATTTTATTGTATATTATTTTATTGTGCCATCTAAGGGTATCCCAAACGCTTGATACTGGATTACACAAACACATTAATATCACTTTTGGAAAATAAATATAATAATCAAAAAAAGTTAATGTAATGTATCCAAATCAGAAGTAGATTTTATTGAAATATATTATTATTCTTTTATTAAGACCTTCTCTGGGATATATTCTGCATATCTTGTTTGCTAAATAAGAATTATAAAAATTTATTATAATAAAAATATTATAAATTTCAATGGAATTATTTGGAAAAGAGAATTTATTAAGAACACCTGTAGTGAGTTTGGCGGTATGTACCCACCCCACAATGGAGGTGGCGCACAACCTCCACCACCACACCGTGGACAGTGGATACACCAGTATTGAAATACTCCCTCCTGCTGGTGAAGGGAAGTAGGGTCAGGTGGGAGTGAAGCAGCAGCTTTTTGGGCAGGGCTGCAAACCCGTAGATACCAGCCAGGACCAGGGCGTCCTGGATGATGTGATCCACTGAGTTGTACCCGGTGGGACCTTCTTCCCATCCAGGGAGAGCCTGGCCTTGTTGATCCCCAGAAGGACCCGGTCCAGGTCCTCAACCAACGCGCCCATCCCAAAGAAGAATAAAAACCCCAGGTAAACAACAAGGTGAAGCCTTTGCCTAGCAAAGGCTTCTGTAAACCCGCACAGTTTATTATAAACTGCACTTATCTTCTTGTCGTGCTTTGTCTTGGCAAAGTTCAGCTCCATAGCTGCCGGGACCCTGTCTTGTTGGCACTTCAGGCCAGCCCAAAGTCTGCCAGGAGGATTTTGGTCTTCTTTACGGCTGTTGCGTCTGTAATAGCCTATTTGCCCACTGTGCGCCCAAAGTTCTCCAACAGGTAAGATATGGTGTGCTCCACCGGGAAGCAAAAGCAAGCAGCTGCATGAGCCTGGCCCATCTCCAGTACATTTTTGAATGGGAGCGTCACCAGGACGTCCCAAAAAGCTTAATGGAGTTTACACAGTAAACTCCACTGAGGTTAAAAGGGTCCAGGCGGACCAGTTGGGCATCCTTGTAGACAGTAACTGCCCACTTGGATGCCCCCTTGCCATGTGTCAGCCTGGCCAATGCCTCTTGCAACATTGGAAAGGACCCGTGGATGCGGTCCTCCAGCTCCTACAAGACAGGGAGGAACAGATACAGATGCTTGGCCACATGAGTGGCGTAGTTGGCATAGAATGTGGCAGGGACAAAGGGGACCATGATTTGGCGGAGTTCACTGTCTATGTTCTCTAAAAAAACAGTTAAGTATTTACAAATTTTTGTTATTTTTTATTTTTTTATGTTACCTTCACATGTTTTTTCCTTGCTGGCTGCTTCAGCAGGCTTGGCCATTCTGGCGCAAGCAGTTGTGCGGGCAATTATTTACCCTCTGTTCTGGCACGCTTGGCAGGTTTGAGATGTTCATACATCTCTGGGTTATCAACCCAGACAGAAGGCGCAGAGAGGGCAAAGGACTTGAATTGAAGGCCTTCCACAACGTGCTTCTGGGCATTTAAAAGTCGCTCAATTGTTGTTTCAAGGGGTGTCTGGAATCTTGGCCATAAGTGCTTTGGCAGACACCTTTTCAATTTTGTCTCCTTCAAGGATGGCAGACTTAACTCTTGCTTTGACCTTGCGGTCAATCTCTTTAATTTTGGCAATTGCCAAGTTGAGGTCTTTTAGCAGCTTTTTGAGTTCTCTCATTTTATTTTTTTACTAACCTTTCCATATGTTTTTATAGCTTTTGCCCCAATAAATTCTGTATTATTTTGATACTGTTGCCTCTTTGTTTATTCCTTTTTGTTTTCCTGCTTATCACATTATCCCATCTTTTTACCCATTGTGTATATGTTTTATGCTCATCTCAATATGTGTTTTTGCTTTGTGTTGGCATTGTTTCCTTGATTACCATATGATTTTTAGCGCTTGACATAGCCCCTTGTGAAAACATTAACAACAATTTGATGATCAGCTAAATTTGAATTAGAAAATTATAGGTTACCTTTTTTTAGATAAAGTTGTTACTGATCTGAATTCAAAACCTTAATGATAAACTTTAAGCCAATCAGGAGCCAAGTGATAAAGTGATTGTTGTGACATAAAGGGTCATTCAATAATTCTTTGATGCATGTGCGCTAATTAATATAATTGGCTGAATGTCGTACAATAGCAAAACATTCAGCCAATTATATTAATTAGCGCACATGCATCAAAGAATTATCGAATGACCCTTTATGTCACAACAATCACTTTATCACTTGGCTCCTGATTGGCTTAAAGTTTATCATTAAGGTTTTGAATTCAGATCAGTAACAACTTTATCTAAAAAAGATAACCTATAATTTTCTAATTCAAATTTAGCTGATCACCAAATTGTTGTTAATGTTTTCACAAGGGGCTATGGTTGGGTGCCAAAAATAACTGTGTTCAGGATCTATATACACACCTTAGTAAATATATGATTTTATAGAAATAAGCTGAACATAAAGAATAAAACCAACTATAATCAAAGAGAACATGAACAATTGAAACTCAAAAAATAGATAATATAAATAGAAAATTTTATGGGATCAGGGGTTTATTGGGGTGGGGAAGAGTGATGCCTAGTAGGCAGAATGGTGTGGGAAGGAGGACGTAGAGGCGGTGCTGGCCTGGGGAGTCTGGGATTGGATGGGTTGGGTTTGCGGGTGGGGGGTGTTTGTGGCAGGGGTGGAGGCAGGAGGATTGCACGTGATGGCTGCTATATACCGCTCATTGTACTCCTCATCAGTCGTTGGCTGGATGGGCTGGTAGGTGGCTGTGGCACAGGGTGGGAGGCGCTTATCCTTGCGTGATTGGTTGCCTGTGTTCACATGGAAAACCATTTGTGCAAACAAGTCAGCCATCATTTGGTGACCAAAGAGAAAATTGTGATCAAAGACCCCAAGATAGAGGTTGTTGAAAGCCTGAGGGCGGTGGAGCTACCCTCTATCTGGTGGCTCAAGAAAACCCAATGCTTTGAATTTGAGCCATCCCAGGAGTCAAGCAATCCACTGAGGATGTGGCCGTATGAGTACCCATCAATGAAATCAGGGTTTGTCCAATAGTAGACAAAACCCTTGGCTGAAACAGCCAGAAATGCACTAATGAAAGTCTCCTTCTTGACCTTCTTCCTTCCATTCTTGGTGGTGTCTTTTCCTTGGGTGCCAAAATCATCAAAAGCTATGGATAGCTTATAGTAAGAGATGAACATGACATTATCTGACAGACTAGTCAGGCATTAGACCAGGGTGGATTCAATGGCGGGATCATATGGGGAATCCTCAGCGCCATCCCATTGGTTGCCGGCAAAATTGGTAAGAACCCGTATGGAAGCCACCTTCCCATACATCAGAGCTGCACCATGCGCTCAGAGACCCATATTTTATGGTGTGCAAGCTGCTTCTGGACTTAGGTCAAGGGAAGCTTGGGGTCCCGCTGGAGGAGGTCAAGCATTATTGGGTAGGCCTTGGTTATCTGGGACTCCATGGCCTTCTTTGGCTTCTTGGCCATCCCAATCAGATTCCCCTTATTCATTAGGTTGTTGAACTCCCGCATTATGGTGGCTCAGGTAAATTGCAACTGGGCGGTAATCTGATCCCAGGACAGACCCTGCAGGTTGAGTGCCACAATTTCCTGAAGAATTTGGGTGGTGATGATTTGTTGCTTGGGGCGCTGGGCCAGGGGAGCAGAAGCCTGATTGGCTGAGGGGGGAGCAGGTTGGCTGGTGGCAGAAAGATGTTCTAAATCAGGGTTGTCATCCTGATTGGTTAGTTGACAGGCAGCTTGTGCAGGGGTGGGTGTGGGAGCAGGGGCAGAGCTAGACGCTAAGTGACTCTCAAACAAGTCAAAGCCATAGGGGTTGGTTGTAAGGTACAGGCCAGCTTCCTTGTTACCCGCCTCAAAGGCTTGGGTGTAAACGGGTGCCTCTACATTCTGAGCCTTGCCTCCATTGAAGCTGGCTTGGCTGCTGGTGCTGTTGAAGATGTTGTTATTAAAAACCATTGTAAAAAACCTAGGATAAAATCACTAAAAGTAGAAAATTTAAAATTTAATGAATTATTTTTATTGGAATCACAAGTCCATATTTGGAAAGTTCTCAAAACCTTTTCATACAAATCTGGAGCCATGAAAATGGATAAAATTCCTCTGGTCCTAAATTGGATAGCTGTTGATTGGCTGTTAAACTGTTATTTTTCTATTTTAGGCTACTCATACTACACATCTTGTGTGAGTTCATTTTGTTTTGTGTTTGTGTAATCTTGCTTCTAGATTACTCAGATTTTGTTTCATTTTGATCCTTCTGTTGGTGTCTCATATGAATCCTGATTGGATTATAATATAATCTGGAATAGCATCCATCCATTTCACTTGTTGCCTCAGTTCATTTTGTTTGTGGTTTGAACTACACCACTTGATGTTTGATATAATTTTTTATGATGGGCTAGTGAAATTTTGTTTTTGGTTTGACAGTTCATTTATTAACCAAAAATATTTAAATTAATTGAATCCTGAATCTTGCGCAACTTGGATTTTATTTTAATCTGAAATCATTTTGTTTAAATCTGAAGAATTTTTGCTTGTTGCCATAGCTTTTAAAACTACTGTATATATTTACTTTAAGTTTAATTTTGTAATATGTTTGCTTTGTTGTTGTCTAGGTTTACTTATACGGCTTTGAGAGCTTCTTCTAATTAACTTTAAAGTGTATATCTTAGTTTTTCTGTCTCTTCTACTTCTTAGTTGTTTGTAAAACTCTATATTACTAGTTGCAGTTTGGAATAGACCCGTTTTTGCTCAAAAAGGTATTAAAACCTACTGGGTCCTCAGAAAATGCTGGCCTCTCCTTTAAAATTTGTGGTTTTTACCCTGACACTAATATTGTTGATAATTTTGACTGCCACTCCAGATCTGTGGGATCAGATCTCCTCCTCCCTTCACCATGTGGGTGACAACCCTGTCCACCTCCTAAACTTTTTTGACAATATTCCTGGCCTTGCCCAAGACCTTCTTGTCACCAGTGAGAATATTGTCAAGAGCCCCATGTTTGACAATCTCAAAGTGTTCTCCTCTGAGCCTACTTGTCAGATCCCCCAGAATTTGGACCTCTCTAAGCCTTACCTCTCTGTGGAAACAAAGTCCACTGTTCATGAGGAGGATAAGCTCCCCTTGAGTACGCCCCAAGTGTACTCCTTGGCTGCATAGTGGAATCTTCTTGGTGGGTTTAGACTCTTACTTTCCCTTATTGACATCCTTGTCTTTGCTGTAGACGCCCCTTTGAGCGGCCATACCAGTCTTGAACTGGATGGTGTCCTGGTGGATTCTTCCCCCAGGATGGGAGCCAAACTTAGTTAGTTTAGCCCCACTCTCTTACAGTTGAGTGGCACTCATAGTGTGTCACTTATTAATTTAGCCTTTATTCTGATCCTTTGATTAGTTAAATCCAAAACCAATTGTATGGCAAGTGGATAGTGTCAAACAGAGAGGGAGTCAATTTTCTGTTTTTTATAAATTACATATGAAATCTATTAATAAATTGGGCTTAATTTATGTGGCACCACTTAATCTACAAACCTGGAAATAACATAATTTAAAACAAGTAGGGTATTGGATTAATGTCTATGCCACTAAATCCAGTATAGTGGTGCTTGGGAGCCTAATCAACAACTATGGACACTAATAATAAAAATATAATAGTAAATAATAAACTTTATATAAGAGCATATGTGTTTTATTAATAAAATTAAGATTTGTTTTAAAAAGTGTCAAACTGGCCACTTTTTCTTTTAGAGACTTGAACACAGGTTTTTTCATTTTCATTTGTAAATTTGCTTATAAATTGCCCCTTAAATTGGTCTTTGAGCTAACCAATTTATTAAACAGAGTTGAATTTGAGTGAATCTAATCTCAGATTTTGGTTTTGAACCCCTAAATTACTAGTATAAATTAACTTAAAATTGGTTAAGCCAAAAACAATAATAGATTCACATATGCAGCAGTCAAGTACCAGGGTTCAACTTCATAACAGTTGCCTTCCCAACAAGAAGCAAGAAACATATGTCTGTGCTCTCACCATCCTGAAGAACAAGCTTGATGAAATCCTCCCCACCATTGAAGAGGAGCCCAGGGAGACTAGAGGGTGAAAGAAGAAGACCCCCTCCCAGGATGAAGACGCCCCCCACCCCCAAGAAGCAGCTGGAAAGCCTTCTCTACCATGAATATCTGGTAGTGGATTTTGAGCAGGCTCAAGCCAATGATTTTATTAGAGTCTTTTTTGTGTTTGGCTCCAGGGGACAACATCCTGGAGGACACAGCGGTAAATCTTTATTACAAAAGATTTGAGGTTTGAAGCTAGCCTTGGGTTAGTCTTCAGGGCAAAATTCAGGGCACATACCTTAATTTCCTGGAAAACAAGATGTAAAAGTCCTTTTGGCAGAAAGGACAGGAAAAGCTTGAAGAATATAAAAGCCAACATAAATGTGGATAAACTTGTCTTTATTAGGAGTAATGATTCTACTTTAAATAGTTGACAAGAGACAATGATTACTCAATAGGAAGACAGAGTGGCTGAGGGGGTCACGCTGGGATGAGGTCATACCAGGATCAACCACAGACAGGTACGAGAATCCAGAATGGGTGAATATTGAACCAGACCCATTTACAGAAGGCAGGGAATTTCCAAACTTGAAGGCAAAACCAGCCAAATCTTCGCAACTATCAATATTTGAAGGCCAAATCAAAATAGCATTAATTGCACAATTTACAACAGTCTTCAAGAGCTCCTCCCAGGGATGCTATTTTCACTTCTGGCAGGCACTCTTCTGTGCCTCCAAAAGTGCTCTGATCTACATGAGCTTGTAAATTCAGAAGGCACCAAAGAAGCCAAGGATGTTTTCAACTGCTTTGCTGCCCTTGCTCTAGTTAGAAAGGAGGAAACCAATGACTTCTACAGTGCCCTCATCTGCCATCCCTATATGTAAGGAATTACATTCCTCTTACACAAAATAATATGAAAATGGTGACTTTCACAAAAGATGCTGGAATCAATGCATTTATAAATTTAGAAACAGATTCATTAATTTTAGAATCATTTAAAAACAAGTTTTCAAATCCGCGTTTGAAACCAAATTATGAATGTGGTTTTAATATACACTCTGACTTAAAATTTAAATGCAAAAAACTTTGAAACCCTCTCAAACTCTATATATTCTACTTCAAACTCATTAAACTTAATTTTGGCCAATGATAAGGACAGCAACAACAACAATGATAAGAAGGTTCCAAACATAAAATCTAATGTAACCAAAAACACCTCAGTGTTGAAACCTATCAATCAAAGTCTCCAATTATCAAACAATGCCTCCAATGCAACTCCTGTTGTCCCAAATAGCCAATCAGAACCAGTAATTTACCCAAGCCAAAGAAATAGCCTTCATCCAACTAAGAACACCCAAATCCATGACTACCAGTTCAAATGCAGCCATCAAGCACAGCCAAACTTTACTGCTTCAAGTCTTGCAGGCTGCAGCTTACTGCAGTCCTGCAAGATAATACTTCACAGTCTATTCTGGCAACAGTATAGGTTAACAATCTTGAATATCCCCACATTTGACTCAGTTTTTAAACCAAGCTTCCCCTCCTGGGCAAATTGCTCCAACAATTTTATTCCTGTCTTATTTCAATAAATCTATATTTTCAAAGCTTTTAAACCTTGATTAGAAGATAAATCAGGCTCCCTCCAACAACATGCAGCTCATTCTTGTGGTATGGGCTTTTTGTGTGTTAATTGGTCAAGGCCAGGATTATGTGAGCTTCAAAAGTCCTGAACCAACTCCCACAGAAAAGTCTGAAGACTTCATATGGTATCATTTTGGTCTGCACTGCTGACATTCCCCTTATGTAGAAACAGCTTGGTTCCCTTTTATTATCCATCCCAAGGCTCCTTGGTTGGTTTTGGGATACACTAGTGTCCACTACCTTCTAAATCACTTTACTCCCTTTTTGGGAAGATTCCACTTTTTTGGTCATCTTTTACTTATGTTAATGATAGGAATTCCAGTGGGGTCCCCCCTAGTTAAGTTTAACCTGGGAGCTCTTCTCCATTAAATTGGAGAAAGGCTCCCCAATGAGTGGATTCCTGACACTATATTATTGCCAACCAGGTACCATTTGCTCCTTTTATTGAGTATTTTGAAACTCAATGAGTTGGTATCTTTCAAAGAGCATGTCACATCAGAAAAGGTGGTGACTCAATCACCTGGATTTGCTTCAAGCAGGTCAAAGATAGGTTGATCAAGACCACCTCTTCCATTGAAGGATGGCATAGCTGTAATGATCCACATATAAACAGGTTTGCAGGTGAGGGTTGAATTGGCTTCAAATAAAGACACTATGCTAGAGAGTAACAATGTGTTGTTAGTTGATTGCAGGTAGAGTCCTAGTAGGGAATGATGGCTACTAGGGGGCAGAGTTTGGTCTCTGCCAAGCAGAAGATATTGGCTGCTGTGGGCTAGAGGTCTTCACCTAGCAGGGAACTGTGGCTGCTTGGGGTGAAGAATGAGATAGCTCATCAGGAAACTTTGTCTGTTTGAGGTGGGGAGTGATCCAGCCTGATTGGCAGTGGTTGCTGCTCAGGCTGGAGAATTTTTTGGACCCCTGGCAGGTAGCGCAGGCTGCCAGTGAGGGGAAGAGCTCTGAGGGCTCTAAATACCCTGATACACTTACAGGAGGTCTGTGAGCAAGCATCCTATCTAACAAACTGATAGGGTTTCCTTGTTTACGCCCCTATGGGAGCTTTGGGGAGAGCCCGGAGTGAAAATTAGAGGGTATAGATTTGCTTGGAGGTGTCACCAAGGCAGTTTGCTTGGGGAAGCAGCTGCAGAACTTGGTGTGATCAGGCCTCTGGGAAGTAGAGCTGATTACTCTGCAATTAAAAGCCCAGACTTAATCATCTGGGTGAGTAAAAGCAACAACATAGGCTTTGAGGATCTATGGTTGGATGGCCTAAGTGGAATACCACTTGCAAGGGCCCAGTCAAACGCCAGTTTAATGTAGACTCATGCCTGGGTCTACATGTTATGGTAACAGGGGCTGAGATAAAGAACCAAGGTGGTTCACGGAAACAGCAGAGAAGACTAGTAAGAAGGACTGTTTGATCACAGTCAAGACTAGTTGAGGGACTGTTGGTTTATATTGAAGTTTAGAGCCAAATTGGTTCAGTGTGCAATAGTAATCAAGGTAATTCCTAGTGAGGATAAGTGAAAGTGCTCAAAAATCATGATGCAGGAGTAGCTGGTCATGATAAAGGAGTAGCCAGAGGATTAATATGCTGTTTAAAGACTGGAAAGAAGCTGTTCTGTGAACTAAGATGGACTGATTGCTGGTTAAACTGATGAGCTGAGAAGCATGGTTGAAGAATAGGCAGAAGGACCAGAAAATGTGAGTGCAGGACTAGCAGATGACTGAGAAGGAGTGGTCAGACTGGAGATAGAAGCTGGAAGGCTGATTTTGGTGTCTTTAAAGGGAAAAACATTAAGGAAAGAAGCAGTTAAATAAGGAATTAAATACTGCCAAAATATGATATAAAAGAATTAAATATCATATGCACAGAAAGAAAGAGGTGGAAAAATGACTTACAGGGTTTAAACTTTAATTTTATTAAGATGGAATTGAGTGAGAAAGAAGCCAGAAGGAGGCCAGAAACAGGACAGAGAAACGGTGAAGACAAAATAGTGAATTTTGCCAAGAACAACTAGGAGAGGCAAAAGGGCAAGTAGCAAGCAGGTTTGAAGTTGCAAAACGTTGAGAAAAACATGGGGAAACACAGAGAAATGTTGTAAAATTGAGGGGTCAAAATTTGCTTAAGTAAAATATATGTGGAAGTGCTCAAGATTTGCTGAGGAAACGTGGTGGGAACACGGCAAAACCGTTCAAAACACGGAGCAGTTGTTTACCTGGAGCAGGACAGCTTCAGTTTTGAACCATAGTCAAGAGTGAGTCATCTGGGGGAAACTTTTTGGCAAAACCATTGAATCAAGGCGTATGATTGGCTACAAGCCAGAGTCTATTTGATCAGTGTTTTTAGGGCTTTAAATTAAGAGTTAAAGCCTAAAAAATGAGGAGCAGAAACAGAAAATTTAGGGCTTTCATTGGCCAAAGTAAGTTCTAAAGTTTAATATATTATAGAGGGAGAAAAACTGGATAGTTTAAGCTTTTGGAAACCAGAGTTCTAAGAGAGATTGTTGGTCTGAAACAAGGAGCTATAAAAGGGGGAGCTATCTGAGACTCTTCAGGGACTGGATCAAGTGGATTACAAAGGTCACAAATACTACAGAAGGAGCTGAAGGCCAAGATAAAGTTGCAAAAAGCTCAAGATAAAGCAGCCAGAGCTAGAAAGGAGGAGCCAAGTCTGGAGCAGACCGCAGGAGCCCAAGACCAAGTACAAGGAGTCCAAGAGATTGTTGAAGGACTCTCAATGTTGGCAAACCCATATTGATCCCCTACCCATGCATTAAATCATAAGGTTTATAAGGGTATCTTCCTTCTGACCTTAAATAAAGGCTTATTAGACCCCTGCCCATATTTTCAGTAATTAGAGTACAAGCCCAATGAGTGAACTGCCCCATATCTTTTACCCTAGTCAAGGGTAAGAGGATACCTATTGTCAGAGTTGTAGGAGATTTGTCACTAGTAAGTCTTCCCAGGAGGAGTAGGAGAGATTGACTAGGCATCTTGAAATGGCAGATAGGGGAAGGGAGTTTATAGGGAATGAATTTACCAGGTTGTTACAAGAGTGGTACAGACCCAAAGAGGGGTTGGCACCCGCTGAAGTACAGGTGCATGGTGGGGATGCCCGCCAAGTGATCAGAAAGGTGCTGGAAGAGTTTACAGTTATGCAGGCTAAGTACAAGCTTCTGATCAACCACTCACCACTGTTGGTAAATGACAACTCCTCCAAGCTGGTCCCTGGCTATGACTCAGGACACACTTTGGGGACTGGTGACCAGGAACCTCACAATAGCCAATTTGCAACTAGAGTCAGGGTTAAGAAGCCCAAATCCAACAAGATCATTGTCTATTTTAAAACCCATCAATTCATCTCTGCCTGGCTCTTTAAGACTAGCATGAAGACCAAGGGTGATCCCCCTAAGCATACTAAGGCATTAAAGAAATATAATGTGATTGGCAAGGTAGTTCTTACATACTATCCTAAGGATAGAAAGCTTGAGCATCTCAAAGCCATCTCTGTGTGACAGAAATTGCTGGTTAGTATGAAGAGGTCTTCAAGTGGTATGAAATAACAACCCAAATCCGTAAGGAGTTGATAATTAACCACCACCAAAACTTCAAGTACCATTTATAAAAATTTCCAAAAGATACACTATGATTTAACAGGATAATTAAACCCAGCCAAAGAGATCCCAGTATAAATATCCTGCAAAAAGATTAGAGAATTCTTAGAATAATACTCTGGATATTGGAAGTGGCAATAGTCTCAGTTTCAGATTCTGGGGCAAAAACTCCAAGATTGGCAGGGATTGGTGTAACATTGGGAGGCAAAGACAATGTAGAGCCCAAAGTGGGACCCCATATTCCTGTTTCAGTTCAATTTAAAATCAAGTTCTAAGGAATATAGCATAGCAGGACCACCAAAAAATGCATTGTAAATAACTGTTATCCAGAAGATAATTTAAGTTTATTAAGTATAATTTTTAGAGTGGACTCAACTCTTGGAGTTGAACAGTGAAAATTTTCCAATATGTAGCAAAATTTTTGACTCATCAATACCACCTGAATCCATGACTCTTATTCCGTCTCATTTCAAGATTCCCTTGTCTAGCACGCAAAACCCCTTTGTGATTAATGTTTTATGACCATTCTGATAAACAAGGTTGTATCAGGTGACCCTCAGATTACATCTGTTTATCAGTGCCAATCTACCCTTGGTAATAAATTTATGCTGACAAACTGGAGCAGCAATATACCATTTTTGATCAATGGTTTGATTCACTTCTTCTAATCTGGTCAACTTTGCTAACTGTCTTTTCCAATTGGGACATATATTCCCCAGTATTATGAAAACTACTGTGACACTCTGTTGCTCTTTCTACTAATGTCTGAGTCATTTTGCAATAGATACTTCTTATAATTCTCTCTTCTTTCCTCCAATATTATTATTTTTTACTTTTATTCAGTATTTTGTACTATTATATGCATCTTTTAAAATATATATCATAGATAGTTTGATGAAAAGGGCTGTTCTTGGGTTAATTTTAACTTTTGGAATTTACATAGCCTTGTTGCTACTAATTGACCCTCTTTTTATTGCAGATTTGAAACTATTAGGCTTTTTTAATCTAGAATATTTTTCAAAATCATTTTTAAAATGTTTTAGTGGGGTTTTGGGGGGTTTTTGAGTTCAAAAAAACTAAAATTTAAAGCTTATTTTTCATAGCCATGATGCTGTAAATCAAAATGATGTAAGTACTATTGCTTCCAAGATAGTGTTTTTGAGATAGAGTAAATTTGGTTAGTAATTTTAGAGTTGCCATTTTTGAGATGACATGTCCTACCCATTGATTGCATAACTCACATATTTGATAATACTATTTTCAAAATAAATAATCATTCAAAATAACACCAATCACAATAATAATTATATAATTTAAAAAATAAAAGCACATATTATAAAATAAAAATTAAGTAAAATAAATATAATAAAATAAGAAAAGAGAAATTAAAAATTTACTTAATATATACACCACATTACTTTATTGGAGAAAACCATTAATTAATTATCCTGCTTCTCCTGCTCATGAACCTCAACATAGTCATCAAAGTTGTTAAAACCAGTCATCTTGACATCACAGTCACATTCTTCAGCCAAAGCTGACATCTATGAGGCTGGAGGCAATCCCAAGTCAAGAAGCAGCTAGTAATATCCAAATCTGCCAAACCAATATTTCTTATACCACATATAATAGAGAAACATGCCCTGAGGACCAACCACCCCCCAAGAAGTTCTTGGCTGCAATTCCATTAGGGAGAAAGCATTTCTGATGGAGAATATTAGCATAGTAGTATTCCATGATAAGAGGCATATCCTTCAAGGTGCCTTGGGCAGGGCTGTCTCTGGGAACAAGGAAGATATTTTCAACTAAAGCCATTTCAGACATGTAATTAATGAGACCCTTAGAACTCATCCTCATTACGGCAACACAAAAAAGCTCCCTAAGTGAGAATGATGGCTGTTGCTAAACCTGATGCCCCACTTGGTGTGAATCTCAGGTGTAGCAGACCACTTTTTTATTACACCTGCATAGCAGCTTAATCAAACTGAACTATACACTGATATTTTGTGTATGGTCACACATTAAGTCTTGGCTTTATCTACAACCACTATTATTACCAGGACAACTCATTCAACACAATATCACACACATAAAAATGATATTTCTTAAAAAGTGTAAAGTAATTCCCTTTTTGGCACTAGAAAAACTTCTCTTTACTCAACAGACAATAAAAAACTCTCAAAAACTTGCTAAACCTCTCAATTAGTTGAAGGATTTATTAAA